>PVKB01000768.1:410574-594800 GCA_004027205.1 Ctenodactylus gundi
TTTTTTTTTTTTTTTTTTTTTTTTTTTTTTTTTTTTTTTTTTTTTTTTTTTTTTGTAGTGGGAATTGAATCCAGTGCCTTTGCACTGAGCTATATTCTCAGGTCTTTTTTTATTTTTAAAAAATTGATTTGTTTTGTATTTTTTGCTTTTTTTTCACCTCTACCTTTATGAATGTTCTTACCCTAACTGCTTCGCCTTTTTATTTTGATATAGGCTCCCTGTAGGTTGCCTAAGATGGTCTCAACCTTGTGATCCTCCTGCTTTAGCCTTCCAGGGTCCTGGGATTTTGGTGTGTGTTGCCACCCTCAGAGTCTTCTCCTCTGCTATTAGAGTAATAGTTTTCATATTCTTCATTACTTCTGTACTTCCCTTCTGATTTAGGAGCTATAGATGGATACTCTTTACATTTTGTCCATTATAATTACATACTTTTTAATCAGACTGTATTTATCCAGTGTTTCCAGCCTCTTCCCACCTATACCAATTGTTTCTCGTATATGATCTGCTCGCTGAGTACTCTTCCTACTATTTTATGATTTATGTTTATAGTTTTAGTTTTATCCAGTTTCGAAATAGCAAAGTTACTTATTTTTATAGTTTAGCAGTTAATTAGCATATGCATATGTTAAGCTCTCTACCCACAGTTGTTGTTTGCATTTGTGTTAATTTTTCTTCTTGCCAAAATGTATCCTTTATAAGTTAACTTTAAAAAAATAGGAATCTGAAAACTATCCTGAATGATAGTTTAGTTGGATATAAAATTATTTTGCTGGTTAATTTTTTGCTATTATTTTTAGTGTCAGTCCTTTCTGTTGAGAAGTCTTGATTACCTCAGTGTTGAGAATGTTGAGGTAATAATTATTCTGCTGACAGCTATTTTCCCCCTCTATTTATGAGACTTCTCCAAGGAAACAGAATCAATAAAATCTGTGTATATTAAGAAAGATTTGTTTAAGAGGTTGCTGCATGCACTGTGGACACTTAATGAGTCTATCATTAAGGACGCTGGCAGGCTACATACTCAGGACCAATTTACAGTTAAAGTCCAAAGAGAATTTGCGGTGAACCAAGAGGAAGTCTGAACGCAGTTGGCTGCCAGAATTTCCTCCTGCTTAGAAAGGTGAATCTCCACTCTCTTCAGTTTCTCAGCTAATGAGGCCGATGTACATTATGGAGAACAATCTGCTTTATTCAGAGTCTGCCAATTTGAATGTGAATCTCATCTAAAACACCCTCACAGAAACATCAGAATAATATTGGCCAAGTGTTTGGACACTGATGGAAAATTAGCCATCTGACTCTGGAAGCTTGTATCTTTAGTATTTGTATTCTGCAATTTCACAATGACATTTCTAGCTGTGGACTTATTTTTTTAAAATTCCTGCTTGGTACTTAAAATGTTGTACTAGTCTTCAAGTCTTGAAAGATATTCAGTATTCGTATTTCAGAATATTGCTTTCCCACTAGTCTCTACATGTTTCTTTATCCTGTTGTTTGATAGATGTCCATATCTCTTAATTCTTCCACTGCATTGTATTTTAATTTTATTTCTTTACATGCTGCATTCTGGGTGAGTTCCTGAGAATTTTCCTGAAATTTACTAAACCTCTTTGTGTCTATTCCAGAATTTATTTCATTTAGTTTTTTTTTCCACATCTAAAATTTTCATTTTGTTACCTACCTTCTTATTTTGTGTTTGCTTATTTTTAGTTCATCATTTTGTGAACTGTTTTCACATGAAGTTATATCTTCTTTTACTTCAAATATTTTAAAAGGAATCTTTGGGTAGCTGGAACTATCAATTTAATCTTCAGTAAGTGCCTATTTCAATTTTGGGGTTGACGGCTGATTTGTAGTTTTGATCTTCAGGGTTATTTTGAATGGGGATTTTAAATTTTAGTCTCTTACTGTTGCTGTGGATATTTTTTCTCTTTTTCCCCTCCTTCTTCATGTCTAACAGTCCTCATTTACTCAACAGAAACTAAACTTGCTGCTGCTATTTCCTGCTTCTGGCCTCAGAGATCAGTTGCTCAACACTGTAAAAATGTTTATTTTAGAATCTGACACTGTGCTTTCCCCATATCTGTCTCTGCTTCCCTCTCTCTTTCTCCCTCTTTTTCTCTCCTCTCTCTCTCTCTCCATCACTGCTACGGGGTTTGGAACCAAGGGCGATGAAAGCATGAGTTTATAGTATCAGCTTGACCAGTTAACTCATGTGACTTAAAATATTTTCTTTACTAATGACACAAGATAGATAACCTGACTGGAATCAATCAAAAGAAAAATAAAAGAAGTGGTTCAAACATTTACAGTCTTTTGCATTGCCTCCATTGAAAAAATAGACTTTGGTAGATGACATGTAATGGACCAAAGGGTTCAAAGTGTCATTTACAAATATTAGGCTAGATGAGTCTTTTCAGAACTAGTTCTACCACCAGTACGTAGCATGACCACCAGGCCAGCACTAAGTGTCACTGCTTTCGGCAGCAGGTGGGGGGTGGGATCACTCTGTTTGGATCATTCCAAATTTGGGTATGAAATGGAGACTGACTGACCTTGTTGGGAAAGTAGCAGGAAAGCATTTGAAACATAAAGCTTGGGGAGTCAATGGCCATCTACACCAATTTTGGCCTTTTTCCTTCCCTCTTACAGTTGCCCTGTGCCTTTAAGCCATATGTTTCTAATGTGATACTGAATCTGTAGTGTGTGTGTGTGTGTATGTGTATGAGAAAGTCTTTGCAAGTTCATCACAGAGCGAGGCACTGTTAATAGTCAGTACTCTTCAAACAAGGTAGTGTTGCATGGCCCAGGAGAAGAGTTTTGGAAGTAGGTGAATCTGTGTTCTGATCGAGGGTCTCTCTTCTTCGTTGCATGGGATTAGCAGGAAAGTCACTCATCTCCTGAGATGACAAACACAGTAACTGTCTCTGCTATGCCCTTTCTACTCTGTTCTACTTGCAAGGAACAAGAGGTTATCTTCCTCTCCTCCCTGCCACCTGGAAACTTCCATAGTGCCAAGTTCCGTCTCAAGTTGGATGAGTAGGCCTCGAAAGCCCAGGGCGCTTTGCCAATCCCCATCCTCAAATGTGATTTCACTTTCTGAGCTTTATCTGAATGAAGCTTTGCTCATCTCTGAGAACGCCAGCCTGTCACTTTCCATTAATTTTTGGTTTCTCAGATATAGGACCCTAGAGCTTGCAAGTGGTTCTCGGGGACATGTCCAAGGGCCCAGGGAGGCAGAGGAATAGATCAGGCTCAGGGTTTCCTGTCTTCCCTGCCCCCCCAAGGAGGGCCTTTGAGATGAACACACCTGCTGTGCTGGCACTACCTCCTCTTCTTACTGTGGTTCATGTGTGCTGGTCCAGGAAGGAATGTACTTGGACCATGGAACCCCTCATGGGGGGAGAATTCAGGTACGATGTGCTGAGTAGGAGCCTCACGCCTACCCTGCTGGGAGGTGGCTATGATTTAAGTACACGCTCCTGGACTTGGCCACTGTGGAGTTGGGCTGATCTTAATTTCCTCATTGCTGAAATGAGGGCTTGCAGGTGATAATGGCAAGAAGCTCATTGTGTTGCTCTGAGTGAACTTGAGCCAGGGAAGGACCTGGGCCTTGTGCCAGGTTGGAGGTGTGTGTTTCCTTGTTGGGGATCAGGGCAGGATTCTGGGGATGACCCTGGGGTCCCTTCCCTGTCTCTGGTTTCTCCTTTGAAGTGACTTCTTTCGATGCTTTCTCAGCTACTGGCTCAGAATCTGACCAATACCACTTCCTTTCAGAATTTTATTTGCTCTGAAGCCTAGAAACTGATGCAAAGCAATCAGAATCAATGCCTTTTCCTCCCTTGGTCCTCCAGGTAGGTAAAGGTTAGCATTGCTTGGAGATGGGGTGGTTATATGAAGTCTACCATTTTTATGCCAAATCTTGACATATATTAAAAGCAAAGGGGAAGAAGGAAGAGGATCCTAGCTCAAGCCTGGAAGCTTTTCAATGACTAGAAAATCACCGCATTAAGCCACAATAAACATCAATCTGCAGGTATGTTATAATTTTATTTTTTAAAAGAACATCAAATGACTGTAACTGCTTTTGTATTGGGCAGAGAAGCTGTACCCGAACCTGAACATCTTTCATCTGTTATCCCTAATACGTGCTCCCATCGTCTTGAGGAAGTACAATTAAAATGGGGGTAAATCCTTTTTTTCAAGTCCTTGGGTTTAATTTTCCTGATTATGGTAGATTATGAGTCATTTTGAGTCTTGGTTTCCAAGAGAGACAGCGCCTTCTCTCCAGTCCCTTTCAACAGTTGTTTATGGCAGTTTCAGCCTCTTTCTGCCTCTCGGAGTCTCTTTATTTTTGAAGCAAGGCAGACAAGGCCTAAAATTATTCCATTAAAGAGTGGCAATTTTTGTAATGGGACTTAGAGTGCTTTGCAGAAGTGCAGGCAAGTTTCTTCAATATCCTGAGCATTATTCGCTCATTTAGTTAAATGATGTTTCTAATTCTCTGGTAATTACATGTAATGAGGCACTTTTTCTCTTCTTGATGAGACTTTAGCTTAATATGAGATGGCGTATTTTTTTCCTTTTTTTTTTTTTTCCATGAGGATAATTACCCCTTCCCAGGAAAAGCAGGGTTTGTTGAACAGAATATAGCGAATTATTTTATTTCCTGCCATCTTGGCTGCCAGTAAATTATAAAATTAAGTTTCAGTGGTGCATTAGCACTATTCTGGAAAAGGCTTGAGATTTTATTTTTTTCTTTTTTCTTGTATTTCTCTCTCTCTCTCTTTGAAATTCATTTTCTGCTGTCCTCTGGAAATGTAGGGGCTATTATTCATAGAATAGGCATTTTTCTGCCAATTTCTAGTATTCAGATGTATTGAAGCACTAACATAGGTTTAATTTTTCTGGATGAGATCCAACGTCGAATGTTCTTAGAAGTGCCTTTGTGCTCAGCTAATTATCATCATAAAGTTAAGTAATGTGTCCCCTCTTTTCTCTGGTCTTCTCTCTCTCCTCCTGTGGATGTCAAATTACCTTTTTTGTGCATTATTTCCATTAATGCAAAGCAACTAAATTGGAATCACATGAAAGTGGTGACACCAACTATTAAAAACCAGAAATCTAGAGTTAAACTAGTCACTTTACGTAACTCTTCCTGTTGTTAAAAAGTAAATTGAAAGAGAAAAAAATAGGGGAAGAGTATCATTAATTAAGGATATTGTCACATTGACTTTGGCCTCCTGGCTTTAATTATTTTTACTGATTTAAAGATAGTGTGTGTGTATGTACACACAGGAATTTTTGTTTCTACAGAGGAAACATTTCTGAGGAAGAAGAGGTAGTCTGGGATGAATGCAGGCCAACAGGACTGGGAACCAAGGTCTGGGGTGGAAGTAGATTCTCCATTTACTCTGGCCTGGCTGTGTGTTTCGGGCAAGGCTACCTTTCTGAGCCCTGGGCTCCTTCCTCTGTAAAATGCTTTCGTTTGGCAGGTAGCAGATGGGCTTTGGACTTGAAAGGTCTTTAGGTCTTCTAGTGAAAAGTTCTTGGGTTAGGATCATTACAAAGTGGCCTAGATTTGATTTAAAAATTAAAAAAAATCTATTTTGATGTGAGCCTTCCTCTTGCTTCCTCATCCCCTGCAAAATGCTCTTTCCCTCGGGGCCAGGTGTCTCCCTCCCCTGGCTGACCAGCGGCCTAATGGCCTCCGGCTGGTGCCTGCTAAAGTCCTAGGCTTAGAGTGAAGAGATGTTTTCTAGCGCTGCATCCTCAAGACAGATGTTTCTGGGTCCTCCAAGCAACATGGTTTCCCTGTGGTGGAACTGTGTCTCTGTGGCTTCTGACAGGTGTCCTATTATTTCTCTTTTTGAGAGTGACCACAGGCTCTTTTTTGTTGTTTTTTGTTTGAAATCAACAGCAGAGCATGAAACATCACTTTCTCTTTTAGATAAAAGGAGGGAGCCTGCTTGAGGTGGGCTGATTTCTCCATGTTTTAGAAATGGGAATGTTTACCAAAATGATGGTCTTCTTACTTGTATAATTGTTAGCCTGCAGTAAAAATTTCCCATCTGGAGTTTTTTTTATTTTAAGAAACTGCTGTTTGGTGTAATTCCTTTTTGGAATAGTGAAGCTGGTCACTTTACTTTCCTGTTGGGGTCATGCCGACTTCCTGCTTGGTACCCCCACCGTAGGCGAAGCTACAGGACCAGCCTGTCTGCTCTACAGCCGCCCCCTGATGAGCTGACAGCTGCTTAAACCCTGACTCTCAGCAGGGACCACAGGTTGGCCCAGTTGTGTGGATAGAGATCTGAGTTCCGGATCTGCCATTCACAAATTAATTTTGGGTAAGTTGCTAATCTTCCCCGGGCCTGTCTCATCTGTAGAATGGACATCGTACTGGTCCCATGTAGGATAAATGAGGGTCATATACGGAGCAAGACTTGACTGCTCAGAGGTGTGTGTTACTGTTCTGAGGTCTTTATTACTAAATCACTTCCTCTACTTGTTTAGATGTGTGCCACTGTAGCCGTTGTTCCCATAACTCATCCAAGTTCTGCCATCTTGTACCTCTATTTATGCAGGTCCTGGTGCCTGGCATCCTGGCACCCTTTCCCTTTCTTACTGCCTCTGCTATTAATTCTTCCAAACCCTGATTCCTCCAGCACTCATGGTGTATGTTCACTGTGTGCCAGCCCTGTCTGCGCATCCTGCTCATCTCGGACACGCTTCCGGTGACTGCTCTGGTGGGAAGAACTCTGTTTCCTCTGCAGGGCCATTGGCTCTAGCTCTGCTACATATGCCACCCCGGCTCCTCCTTCAGTCGCTCCTGTTCTCATCCTCCCCATGTCAGTCCTAGTACAGCCTCTCCCATGGAGGCACTACATGAGCAGAGGCTGGACAGGGTCGAATCCCTTCAGGAAGCTCAGCTATCCCTCGGGCTGTGATGGAGCACGAGCTCTGCTATGAATGGAGACTTACCTTCTGAACTTCCTTAGCAGTTTGAGTTCCCAAGGTGATATTTACACGAATGTTGTCCCAAGCATTTTGCCTGGCCAAGCATCAACTTGCAGCCAGGATCTCCTTCTTAGCAGCATGCATCCTTGGGCAGGTCATGGTGTCGTGACTTGGATCTGCAATGTCCCCACAGAGCCTCAAGTATTTGAAAGGTAGTTGGGTTGTGGACATTAATTGGATCAAGTGGATTCGTCTTTTGATTTGATGTGTTGTTATGAGACAGGACCTGACTGGGAGGGACAGATCATGCAGAGTGTGGCCTGCAGCGATGTATCTTTCCCCAGCTTCTTCTTGCTCTCTGCTTCCTGTTGTGATGCTGTGGGCAGCTGTTCTCTGTCATGCCTTTGTGTTATTGCCAGCTGATGGTTACATAGTGAGAGTATAAGATGCTTCTGGACCATGTAGAACCTGCTGAGTCTCAGGACTGTGTCTACCTGCCAGGCCACAGCATCTTCAGGGAGAGAGCCAAATGCTTGGGCAGATGAGCCACAAGTTATTTATCCCACCTTAGGAATCCTTGGGCTCTCTGGTGTACACCTTAGTGGGACGTGCGGAGAGCATGCTCTGGTCTTGATGGCTCTTCTCTCCTCCTGAATGATCCCATACAAGCCACGAGCTTGTGGAACCCTATTAACTATTTGTAAAATGGAACTCTGACACACTAACTTGTTGTGTGTGTTAATGAAATCACACATGTGTGATTTAACTGGGCAACAGGGTCTGTAGATAATTCTTGTTGCTTTGATTCCATCTTGGTGAGGTGGCTTACCCCCGGCTTGGAAATGACACAGAGGGACACAATGAGTGATGTGATCCCAGGTTACAACTCTGGAGCCTTAATGGAAGGAGAAGAAATTATTTTATTTGTGAGGATGAAAATTTGGAAGTGAGGCTGATATGACACCAAATTCGGGATAGGAGCCCCTGGTGGCAGGTACGGTGCTGTCAGATTCTGCATATGTTGCTGGGTTCCTGCTCCAGTCAGCTCCTGTTCACCCCTGGGGGCCCCCAAGGCTGTCCTTTCCAGATGTCTTTACCAGGCTCAGGCAGCGGAGGGCGGAGACAAGGGAAGCAGGTAGAGAGGGCTGGAAAATTCCTCTTAGCATAGTAATAAACAGTGATTTGAATATTCAGTCCTCAGGGTTATAAATAACTGTGAGTTTTCATTGACGTGTAAGCAGTGATACATTTCCTACAATAATTAGTTATTTGATTACTTTTGTTTTAGCCTGAAGTAGAGGGCACTTGACAAATGTGAATACCTCAGAGACGGATGGGGCGCAGTAAACTAACTTTATTTATTACAAAATGCACTTTTATTAATATGAATCGACAGTAATTAATTTGCTAGTGTTGATGTAGCTAATAATTACACGTAATTTATGAAATATTCATGCTAGAGCAGAATGAGGTAATGCATAGGCTCTCTGGCTTGTTTGCTAAAAAGTCTGAATGTTTCAACAAAGACTTTCTAATGCAATGTACTCATATTACAGTGGTTTGAAGTCCTTCAAAATAGAAAAATATTTTAATTCTTCATATTTCTAAACAAACTTCTAGACATTTTTAGGGATTTTGTACTTCAGGGAACCATGAAATACTCTGAAATTTAATAGGAGCATGTGTTTTTTGAGAACCTTTCTTAAAAGATCACCTACTGTTCCATTTATCTAAATTCATCTTCCTAAAAGCTGTGAAAATAGTTATTCCGATTTTACAGATAAGAAAACCAAGGCAAAGAAATCTTTGCTCATGATCACACGTGAGTTGAAGTGTCAGAAATGATTAAGACCAGTGTGTGGTGACACATGCTTATAATCCCAGTGCTCAGGCAGCTGAGGCAGGAGGATTGCTGTGTTCATGGCCAGCTTGGGCTACTTTGAGTTCAGGACCAGCCTGGAATATAGAGCAAGATCCTGTTTCAAAAAAAAAAAAGTGTTAGAGGTGAGACTAGACTCCAGGCCCTCTGCCTCCTAAATCCAGAGCCTAAAGAGTAAAATCTGATTGCTCTTTCACTGCATTTTTCCCCCTCTGAATGAAAGTATGGACTGTTTGCTCCTCCTAATTTAGTTTGGTCCTCTTATTTCTAGAAAAGGATTATCATTACAGGGAATCACATTTGGACTCAGCTAGCGTGATCAGGTTGTGGGGGCTCCTGCTGGAGCCTGTGGTCCAGCTGTGTCAAGGAGTTGAGTCTGCAGTCCAGCCCCAGAGGAGCCCTCCCCACCCAGGGGCCAAAAGTGGGGGCCGCAGGCAGGGAGGGGGACACCAAGACCTGCCCTGACTACTTCCAGCAAAGCTCTGGCTGGCTAGTCCCCAGGGCTGACTTCTGGCGACAGTGACTCCTGCGCTGAGAAAGGCCTGCGTTCGGCTCAGTGCTCTAATGCTGCCATCTTGGAATTCTTAAACATCGTCGAACAAGGGACTCTGGGTTTTCATTTTGCAGTGGTCCTGTGAGCTGTGTAGCAGGTTGTATCTTTTCTCTGGAGCTCTGAAACATGGAAGGTAGCTCACCAATTTGAGCCTCACTTCTTCACCTGTGAAATGGGGACCAGATGATTTACGCAGGCTTTTCAGGCGGTTGAATGAGAGCATGCCCACAATGCCTCGTCAGTGCGGAGGTCCAGGGCCAAGGCCAGGATCTGTAGTGTAGCATCTTCCGGCCTCTGCGTCTTCCAGTTCTCACAGGACAGAGCAAGAGCTGGAGCTACGTCCAAATGGGGGCAGGAGGGAGATGGAGTCTGGTCCAGGCTCTTAACTCCCCACTGAGCCTATATCCTGGTCTGAGGCATCACGCGGAACCCTCAGTTGGTAGCTAGTCCAGGAGATGGGGCCTGGCAGCAGATGTGCGGTGAGACATACCCCTTCCCTGCTGCTCAACGGCAGCCTCTGCCTCTCCAGGTTCCCTGATGAGCGGTTTGAGAGGGGACTAATCCCGACTCCTGGAAGGCCCTGGAAGGAAGGCACAGAGCGTGAAGTTGTCGCCAAGTGCCTCAGGGGAGAAGTATTCGCTACAGACAGAGGAGCAGGGCGGGGCTTGTGCAGTGTGTGAGGGCCTGTCGGGTGGCCAGCTGGGGTCTTGGGAACCAGACCCAGATAAGAGCTGGGTTCTCCAGTACTGTGCTGCATTTGCTCCGCTCTGGGACTCTTGAGGTGAGTCAGCGTGGGTCACTTTCCTTGTCTGTGTGGTAATTAATTATCCACTGCCACAGGACAAAGTACCTCCCGTCACGGTGGCCTCAAACACTGGCTTTAGCTGGCCTGGTGGTTTAGGCTTGTGATCCCAATCCTCTAGGGAGCCGAGACAGGAAGATTGTGAGTTCCAGGCCAGCCTGAGAACTTAGCAACTTAGTGAGACCCTGTTAAAAAAAAAAAAACCCATATATATATATATATAAACACACACACACACACACACACGTATAATAAGCTAGGGGTGCAGCTCAGTGCAAAGGCTCTGGGGTAGATCTCTAGTACCAGAAACAAAACCCAACAACAATAACAACAAAACATCCAACCACCACCATTATTTCAAACAGCTTCTGTGATTCAGAATCCACGAGTGGTTTGGCTGCCCGGCTGTGGCTCAGTTTCTCACAGTCATGCTCTGACGGGGCTCCAGTTACCCTGCTCTTCAGGTGTCTCAGTATTTCTGGTCTGTGGCCCACGATGACCTATTTTTGATTGAAGATGGAGAGCAGCCTGCCAGCACGGTCCCCTTGAGCTCCTCAAGGTGGTGCCTCGTGCAGTGGAGACTGGTCCCAGGGCAGCACACAGGGGCAGGCCCGAGGGGCAGCTCTCCCTACCGCTCATGGGGGTCCCTTTCTAGGGGTCTGGCCACCTGCACTCTCACCCTGGTTGTGGGACTAGCTCTAAGGCCTACGTCCTGCATCTGTTCCTAAAAGGACCGGAGATGGACAAAAGGAAGCTGTATTTTCTGATATCAGGACAAAAATCCACACACTTAATTAAAACATGCCATGGCAACACATGAGCTATGTGTGGCTGGGCGCAGAGTGGCCTTTGCCGTCAAGGCGATGCCCACGTGCCATGCTTTTGTTCTGGGCTCTGGGAGAGGCAATGGTGCCGTGCCTTTTGTGAACAGAGCCTTTGTGGGCAGCGTGGGGCAGAAACTCAGAGCCTCGGTGGGACCCGTCTTTAGCCTTTGTTAGGCCAGTGCTAGCACAGGGCTGGGACACCAGGCGATTGCTGAGCAGGCTCTGCCCAGCCTACATCGGCTGGGGGCCCTGCTGGGCACACAGTGTGATAAGACCCAGCACCAGGTACCCTGGGGGAGGCAGGGAACACTGGTACACAGGCAGATCATAAGATGGGGCAGAGGACTTTGGAGGGTGTATAGGAGAGGGACTGGGGGCCTAGGCAAGGGGCTGGGGTCAGGGAAGTCTTCCTGGAGGAAGAGTCGTCTGGATCACTAAGTAGGGAGTACAGGAGAAGGGAGGAGAATGAGAGGGTGGAGGTGAGGAGAGAAGAGATGCCTTTGGTGGAAGCAGCAGCATAGATCAAGGCAGGGAGATGAGAAAGAGCTGGGGTGCAGGGGTGTGGCTGGCTCATGCTGGAATGTGTCGGGGACATCAGCGTGGGAACACTGGAGGTGGCAGCGGGGTCTTGGAGGGTTCTGTGTGCTGGGTCGAGAGCACAAATTTATGCGTAGTGAGCCACTGAAGGCTGCTAAGGGGATCAGGGTTGGGGCAGGGGCTGCTAAACCCGGTGGCAGCCGGCTTGTGTGAGGGGAGCTCAGGTGGACTCTTGACTCCCCGGTGAGGCTCTGACTAGTGGGGTGACCTCTGTGAGCACCTACTCCTACGACGGAAGGACAGTGCAACTGGCAGGCTTGGTGGGTGGAGGCGTCTCAGCGTGGAGAGACTGCGGCTCGCCTTGGAGTCGGCCATTATTCCGTGTGACCTGGGACAAGTCACCTGACCCTCTGAGCCTGGGGTTTCTCATTCTTGACGCAGTGTGGAAGCGACATCATTTGCTTGAAGTACATAGCAAGTGACGGCTGTGTAGTAGGTCTTCCAAATGTGACACTTTTTGTTAATACTTCACAACGACACACAAGAGAACAGAGCCCAGTAAAGTTCGTTTGAATCCGAGCCTGTCAACTTAGGTTCCTCAAGGATTCTGAAGGCTTTGGGGCCACCAAGAAAGAAGGACTACTGTCAGCACCTGTTCTCTTTGTTAGCAGTAGTTGAAGGAATGCAGCAGCAACGCTAATCTCCCTTTGCCCAAAGCCAGCCAAGTGCCTGATCCCCAATTGCGTGCAGTGGTCCCTGAATATGGACAGAATGAGTGAGGAGGGTGGTACTATCCCAAGCTCCAGCCACTTCCAGGGCACAGTGGCTTGAGTAGGTGTCAGGAGATGCCAAGCCAGTAGTGACAGCATTGGCTCAGCTACAGTCATTAGACCAAGATCTGGGAGCCAGGGGTATGAGGTCACTTACAGCTGCCTTAATATCCCAAATTGAAGCCATGTCAAGGCCTCATGTGTGCCCCAGATGCTTCTTGGTTGCTTTTGAGCTGCTGCCTGGAGAATGATAGGCTCTTGTGTGTTTCATGTGTCCTGGCTTAGACCTCCTAAAGGGCACAGGGGATGCTCAAGGGACAAGCTGGGAGTCCAGAAGCCTCACTTGAGAACCTCTTGATCCGGAAAAGCAAGAGTGAGGTGCTTGGGTGGGGTGATTTTTCAGGGTCTTTCCACAGCTTTCACTATAGAGGGTTGTAAAGCCCCCGGGACGGTGATTTTAAAGTCATTTATTCAGTGTGATACTCTCATTGAACCTTTCTGATTTTATCCATCTTCCCCAGGCTGGCCTAAAAGGAGGACTGATTCCCTTTAAATAAATGCGGGTTGCTGCCTCCAATTCCAAGGGTCTAAGGTCTCATGTGACTTCTCAGTTCCCTTGTAAGGTTTAAAACTTTGGAACAGAATTAAAACACCAAAGGCAAGAAGCCTGGAAAGGAGAGCGGATGCTTCCTGCCGGCTCCCCAGCACCTGCAGTGCCTGTGGCAATCTGCCCCACAGGGAGCCCACGCCACTGGCCCGGAAATGGTCCACTCCAGCACTGAGTAGAAGTTGGGCTCATACACCAGCCACTAGGGAACTTGACGAGAAATGAGAACTTTTTGCAGTTGCTAAAGAGAGTGCTGTTCTTAATTTGACCTCTTCTTGGCCATGGGAGATAACACTTTATTTGAAACTCAAGTGTCCAGACTGAGAAGAAAAAGAATGCATCCTGGGGTGATGAGGGGGAGCCCTGCCGTGCCCCACGCCCTGTGGCCACATGTCCCTGCTTTGTGCTTGGTGTGCAGGTCCTAGAGCAAGTGTAAATGCAAGGGTTTCGACAGGGGCCTCAGCAACTACGCGTCCACTGGCCAGTGATGCTTTCTCTCTTTGGAAGGCGGAAGTGATAGGGCGAAGTAGAGTTGTATGAGCATCTTCTGATGTGTGAGCAGCTGGTTAACTTTACAGAGCAGTAGCAGGGAAATCCCACTGGTGTTGGGAATTCTGTTTGCATGATAGGATGACCTGGGTACAGTCTGATTGTCCTTTTGGGCAGGTTGGTTATCCAAGCTTTGTAAATGGGTGCAGGTCTCGTAGACCAATGCAATCGGCTTTCAGCATCTGTGGGTTCTGCAGCTTCAACTGATTGGTGATAAAAAAAATGTTAAAAACCCATTGTGTCTACATTGACCATGTGCAGACTCCCCCATCCTTGTTCTCTGAATGTTAACATTGTATCAATTATTTAACTAGCATCCGCACTGTGTCAGGTATTTTAGGTAATCTAGGGGTGACGTAAGGTATAGTGGAGGACTCACGTAGGTTTTAGACAAATACTGTTCCCTTTGGTATCTGAGATTTGAGCATCTGTGGATTTTGGTGTCTGTGGGGTCCATGGAACCCAGGCCCCTCGGATTAAGAGAGACACTGCAGGCCACAGGAGGTGGGCAGGTTAAGAAATGAAGTCTGGAGGTTTGAGTTCTGACACTCGCTCCATCTTGTGCCTCTTGATCTTGCACTTTATACTCTGCTTTTTAGACTTCATTTTCACGAAAGAGGAAGCGTAGGCTCGTGGTCAGAATGTTTTGGGTCCAGGTTTTGTGAGTATATAGCAGCTTCCACTGCCCCCGTCTCTCACCAAGGCACACTGGCTTCCAGGAAATCATTCTTTTGATGACCTTGCCTAGTCTAGGCAGCCGAGAAGAAGTTAGCGGTGGATCACTAACAACAGCAGTCCGAGTGTCTGTGAGGGCTGTGTGTGGGAGACAGCTGGCTCTAGCAGAGCTTGTTACAGGACAATTATGATGCTGGAATATTTGCTTTAAGACACTGCACACTGTGTATAGTGGCCCAAACTGCCTAGCGGTTAGTACTCATCACGAATGACCTTCGCAGTCAGGCTTTGAAGGATGCTGTTTTGCAGTCACTGGGATAAGGAGGGAAGGCTGGAGCGGGTGCATTTGGGGATGTCTTCCGTTTCCAACATGGTTGGCTCACTACGTGTAACCGGTCATCAGTGTATGACGTTCCAGTGCCGATTCAGTGTTGGCATTGGGCTTTCTGCCTTTTCTCCCTCCGCTCCACTCTGCTGTGGTTGAGTCACAAAAATTTGCGGATTTTTGTCTTGACAAAACAGTGTTTTCAGAGTATCCCTGAAAGCTTCAAATCCTGAGTCTTGAAGATAGCTGGATTACTCTTATGAAAATTTCTCCAGATTTCTGTTCTTGACCAGGATCTTCTGCCTTCTAGAGTCTCTCAGCAAGCCCTGGAGATCTCCATAGTTTGTCTCCATTGGATGACTGGAAATCACAGCACATGGGGGTGTCATTGTTTGCACCATTCTAATGGGTCATTACATGATAATTGTGCCCTTTTGAATGTACGGGGGACCACACTGTTTGCTCTATTTTAAAGAAGTGCCGGGTCTCTCAATTCTTAGAATTTTTTTCCCCTGTTAAATAGGTACCATCTTAAAACAGAGCAAAACAGCTAATTTAAGGAGTTTGGTTTATAAAGACTATGTTTTCTGCTCATTTAATTCTGGTGTTGTCTGCTGCTTGTCGTTCCTGTGATCGTACCACGGGGGCCTTGCACGTGAGAGGCATGCAGTGCGCGATTACTGAATGAACATAGTCTTTACATTTCTTTTTTGTTTTAGTTTACAAAAGTAATACATTCTGGGCGAAAAGTGGACTAATATACGTGTATGCCCATTGCTTTTGTCTGCTCCCTGGAGGAGCAATATCAGTCTAGACTTAAAAATGTAAATATAAGCTTCATGCACATCTATATGTGGACACACTCTGCATATGCTGAGATTATCTCTCTGGCAATGAGATTATCTTATCAGTAATGTTGTTTATTTTTTTCCAATTCACTCTTTTGACCTTCCCAATATAGCACAGATATCTCTCCATCTCAGTTAATACACATCCAGCTAGTTCTTTGGTGGCTGCATAATAATCCATTTAGTCCGTCACATTGTTTTCCCGTAGCAAACGAGGCTGTGGCTAGCGTTTGTCCAGCTGCCCTTGCACCGCGGTTTGAGTGTCTCTGTGCAGAGATCCCTGGAACAAGATAGGACCTTTTAATTAAAGCCTCCAACACAGGCCCCAAACCTTAGAGGGCTGCTTCATAAATACTGGCTGATGACAATACTATGCTGTCATATTAATTAGAACAGGAAAGGACCCATTAAGGCCACGCATGCACATTCCTAGGGCAGACTGGCTCTAAGGGAGGAAGAGATGACACTTCCTAGTCTCATCTGTGAAAAGACAAGCCACATTAAATGTATTAAGTAGCAAGTTGCCTGTGTACCAGCATGTAAAATATTCCCGAAGGAATGTTAACCTGCCAGAATGCATAAAGACGCTGCATTAACGATAAAACAGAGGGACTATTTACCCAGTGTAGTTACCCAGAAAATATACAATTTGATCTAGATAGAGGCTTTTACTGTATAAATTATTGTGGCCTCTACTTCAATCACAAACAGCCTTCAACTTGGGCAATTGCCTTATATAAAAAAAAAGAACAGTTTCCAATTGTCTGGAATGAGCTTCAAAAACAGGCAGCTCGGTTCTGATAGAACAATTTAAGCCGTCCGTCTCCTTATCTGATGTGGACATCATTTTTCAGAAGGGGCAAGCAGCTCGAATTAAAGAGTCCTGCTGCAGACAGTCTGTCTGTCCGCCCCCGCCCCTACCCTGGCAGGATGCTGCAGGCCTCTGCTAATTTAGGAAGATTGGTCTGGGCGATGGTAAAGTGAGATGAATAGAAACAACTTTAGCAGAGAAAAAAGTGATATTAAAAAAAAAAGAGGATAATAATGGATAGTCTGAGGCTGATTTGACACAGGAGACTGTGTTCCTGCCTGGTTGATTGTCTCGTAAACCCTTTGAAGCCCTAGACTTTATTTGCAAATGATCTTTACTGTGGACCAAAAGTTCAACAGGAAAAATAATGAGCAAAAATCTATGAGTTGGCTTGAGCCAACTAGGCCTATCGTGTGATTGTGAGGAGAGGCGAGAGAGCGCGTCTCCGGGACCATTTTGATCAAATTGCTGCGGTTCAGGCAGGGGCTGGTTATCTCATTGTCTCAGGTGCTTCGCAGACCTCTGGCACTTGCCTGGTCCTCCTCTGGCGGCGGCCATTTTCCCTTGGGCTGAGTGAGCTCAGCTGCCAGGAGAGGAGGGGCCGGTCCCTCCGGGTGCTGAGCAGCTGAGCAGCATGCTCAGAAAACTTTAGGAAATCTAAGAAGTTTTCTTCCCCTCCCTACTCCCCTTCCTCTCTTCCTTTCTTTCTGCCCTTCATTTTTTGATGGGTAATGTGGCTTGGATCTGGAATGTTCCTCCAAAATCTCACATATTTGGATGGTTTGTCTGTGGAACCATGTGCTGCTGGAAGATTGGGGTCTGGTCTGGAAGGGTGGATTGCAGGCATGTGAATCGGATTTGAAGTGTGGGGTAGATTAGAACCACATGTGGGAGGGGCGGAACAAAGAGGCTGGACCCGGAAGGGGCAGTTCACTGGGAAGTGACCCAGAGGTATGTGTCTGCAGCTACTTCCTCCAGGACTGGACTTGATAGGCGTGCCTTCCTGTCGGCAATGCTGTGAGGAGCTGCTCCCACCTCCACCTCCGCATAACCTTCTGCTGTAGACTGCCACCGGTGGAGGGGGGGTGACTTTCTGAAACTGAGCTACAGTAAATTTTCCCTTGTGACCACTGAGTCTGCCCCCAAACTGCCTTTCCTTTCAGCATACGAACACACACACGTGGATTTTAGAAACTGTTCAGTTTTGTGGGAAGCAATTCCCACGTTACCCACATTCATCCATTGGTACCACTTAGCCACAGTTGCTTTACTGTATTTATTTATTTATTTATTTATTTTTGCTTTAATCTCTGTGCCATCCCTCCAGCCCCAATTTTTAGAAGTTTAACAGTGATGTGTACCTTGAAGCCAATTCTTTTGAAGTTGCTGTATTTGGAATTTGCTCGGTTTCCTGATTCTGTAGTTTTATGTCTCCTTGCCAACTCAGGAATTGCCCGGCCTTTATTTTCTCAAGTATTTTTGTTGTACTTTTAAAGCTTTACCCACTTTTTCTCTTCCGTTTGAGATTCTAATGACACAAATATTTGATCTTTTGTTATGATTTTGTAGATTACTGAGGTTCTGCTTTTTTTTTTTTTGTTTAGTTTCTACATATACACCTGTATGTGTAAATAATATTGTTCCAGATCTTCCTGGTTCCTGGTTTCAAGTAAAATCTAGGCATTTTGGGCATGATGGTATGAGACTCTGGGTCTTACTTAAAACTTGTTTTAGTCAGGCGTGGTGGTGTACACCTATAACACCAGTTACTTGGGAGGTTGAGGCAGGAGGCTCATACATTGGAGTTCAGCCTAGGCAACTTAGGAGAACCTGTCTCAAAATAAGAAATATAAAAAGGGCTGGGGATGTAGCTCAGTTGTATGGTGCTTGCCTAGCGTGCATGAAGATCTGGGCTAAATTCCCAGTACTGCAAAACAAAAACAAAACAGTTTGTTTTAGAAGGCTTCCTCTGGCACCCCTTTTAGCACTTGAAAGTAGACTGGCTCACTCTTGCCATGTAGAAGTGAGGTTCATATCCTTCTCTCAGCCTGCACTGATACCCAAGGTGAGACTAGTTGGGCAGGCTGGGAGTTCAAGCTGCCATGAGGCCTTTACTGATACCACCCTAGCTGGGAGGGGGAAGGACTCTACACCCGGTAGGGGGGAAGCCTAGGTGCCTTCCTGATGTCTTATCTGACATAGTGGTGCCGGGGGGACAAAGCTCCCAGCTTTTACCCGGCCTTCTTCAATACTGTCCTGGGGGTAGCAGGGCAGGCATAGAGATGACACATCACAGTTTGATGAAGGTGAATGTGCAGGCCCCCACTTAGCCTTGGGAGGCACTGGAGGGCTTTGACGTATGGTGAGATCTGGTAACAGCTTTGAAGTTTTACTCTGGTCTGGAACACTGAGCAGAGCAGGAGAGCAGTGAGAAGACAGAGGGGAGGGAGATGACAGTGGCTGGATGAGGAGAGTGGGAGTTGGGTGGTGGGAAGGGGTAGGACCCTGTACGTGACTGAGCCAACAGCATGCACCCATGGACTGGCCATGGAGGCAGAAGAAGGAGCAAGGAGGAGGCCGATGGAGTCGTCATGGGGCAGAAGCAACAGGTGACAAGGAAGGCGTCCTTTTTTAAGTAACAGAGAGGTAGCGTGTCCTCGTTTGTTAGTAAGAGTTAAGACATTGGGCAGTGGCGTCCACAAGGAGGCAGGATAAGTATCTGGGAGGGTGAGAGTGCAAGACGCTTATGAACTTGTCCACATAGCTGCTTGATCTTGGACAAGTGTTGGGGCTTCATCTGGTCACTTACCAAGGCTAAGCTTCGTTCGATTATCAGGACCATAGCAGTGAAGATAGTCTGCCCTCTTAGAGCTGAGCTGAGAGATACACTGAGCACAGCGCCTGTTGCCTCTGAAGAGAGCTGGGCTGCTCTTTCCTTTCACAATGAAATCGGATGTGGCTGCCTGCTCTGCTCCCGGGCCCTGAGCCATGGTCCCCCACAGGGTTCCAGGGCTGGCAGCTAGGAGGGGACAGAAAACCAGTACGCATCTTTGTGCCTGATTGTACAAGCTGTTAAAGGGTTTTTGCTTGATCTATCAGATTTTATGGACATCCAAGAAGCTGTTGAGAGGTTCTGCACGATCAGGCTTCGTGCAGGGTCACTGGGGAACTATGGAGAGTCCAAACCAGACAATTCTTTGTGGGGTGCTGTCCTGTTGGTTGTTTAACAATATCATTGGTCTTTATCCAAGAGCAGCCCTCTCCTGATGTGACAACCAAAAATGATGTCCCCTGATCTTGTCAAATGTCTCCTCACTGGTTGAGCACTACTGATGCAGACCAATTCCTGAGGTGCAAGGCCTGGTGGGAAGAGGAGGTGAAGGTGCTTTGTGACCTGGATGAGGCCTCAGGATGGAAATTATCTCCCTTTCAGAGAGAACTTCTAGCTGTTTCTTGTGACTCTTTCACATTTATCCAGAATGGTCTCAGAGCTTTTGTGGAAGTAGTTTGGGGATGACATCTTTCCCTCCTGTTCCTCCCTCCTTTCTGACTCTTTTTGCCTTGATCCTATTCTTTCCTCATCCCTATGGCTCCCTCAAGATAAAGATACAATCAACATCACAGAAATTCCAGAACCATCATCAGAGAGGACAGGGCCACCCTGTAGTGCCACTTCGGAAGTATCCATCTGTAAATAGAAGGTAGTTCCAGAAGAAGGCTTTAGAGTCAGGATGAAATGTGGACAATGTGTTCCTTAGTCTTTTTTCTACTTGTGTGGTCTCAAGGGCCTCAAGACTTCCCTTCTTGGTCTCATTTTCCCATCTGTGTACTGGGACGTTTACATCCTTGCTGTAAGGCTGAAATGTCCTTGTGGATATAAAACATTTAGTAGTATGTCTATTCCCTAAATATCAGGTATAATCGTTATTGTCATTCTCATCATGATCATCAAAAACAATCATGTGAAAATATTTGGCAAACTGTGGAGCTCCATGCACACGGTAGTTGTAGAACGGAGATGGTCTCAGTTACTTATTCATTGCTGGGACCCATTACCTGACACCCACGACTTAAGGGAGGAGAGATTTATGTCAGCTCACAGTTTCAGAGGGTCTCAGTCCATTCATGGGCAGCTGGCAATGGTGGAAGCCCATGGTGGAGGCCAAGGGGGAGAGAAGCTGTTCATGGCATGGCAGACAAGAAGCCAAGAGGACAAGGAAGGGTGAAGTTACCGTATATCCTTCCAGGTCAAGCTCCTTCTGGGTCATGCCTCAGTGATCCGCCTGCCCCTCCAGATTGACCCCCAGTGCTCTACCCTTGGAGGAAGTAGACTGCACCTCATAAGATCATGTGAAATTCATATATAATCCATAATATCTAAATACACGAGGATTTTGGGAGCATTCTTCATTCAAACCATAAATTCATCTGCTTTGTTACTGATATACTTCCCATAAGGAGAATGGGCTGAATGGGAAATAAAGTTCGTGATTAAATATACCTCCACTCATTTCTTCAGAGTGTAACATACACCTAGAAGTAGGAAGCACGTCCCTGCGTGACAACTCCTTGAGCTGCTCGGGTCCCATTTCTCCCTGGGCCAGTTGTACCTCAAGACATATTTTTCAGCGTTCACACAAGGCATGGAGCCATGTTAATTCAATTCCCCAGACTATGTGGCTACAGTTCAGCTGCTCAAGAGCAAATTAGGAGATAAAGCTGCCAGCTAAAAGTTATGGTTTGCTTCCTCTGCCAGTGATCGCACTTGACACAAAAAATGGGTCTCAGCTTCCCACTTCTGGTGATGGGTTGTTTAAATTCAATTTGCTTGATGTTCACTTGGTGGGAACTCTATGACTGTTGTGTGTTGTGACTACCTTCTGCTTATCTCTTCCCATGTTCCTGGAGAAACCTTGAGCTACAGGTGATAGTCTCTGCATTCTTCTTAGAGCTCGTGCCTTCTCAAAGGCAGTCAGGAGACGGCTACTGGATGACTTTTTTTTTTTGGCATTGACTAGAAAGCCTCCAAGTGTGATCTAGGTTGATGATCTTCTTTGGTGCCTTCCTTGAAGTTGATGGTCTACAGCCAAATCTACCTTCACAACCCAGTTTAACTATGTTTATTTTCAACAGAGTTCATTCAATTCAAGAGATCTTTGTGTGTGTGTGTGGCTGGGTGGGTGGGTGGATGAAGGAGAAGGTGGAAAAACTCTTAGGCAGAGACAGAGAGAGTTCAGAGAGAGAGAGAGAGAGAGAGAGAGAGAGAGAGAGACCCCACTACTGCAAAGAGAAATGAGCATTGTAAGTAATTCAAGATTACTCAAACTGCCATGAGTCCTAATGAAGGAGAGAAAGCAGGAATTTTAAGGTCATACACAGAGTCCGCTATCTCCTCAACCATTTCCCCAGCCGCACGTCTTGGCTGGATGGCTTTCTCCCTAATGGGTCTCAGGCTCTGGTGCCTGGGGCTGCAACAACCTGACGGGTGTTTTGAGTGTGGTTTGGTGTTTCCAGGAATTTTTCGCCACAGTATGTCTCCGTCTGGAGTCTCCAACGAGTATGCTGAACATTTTCCATGCCAGCACCTGGCTCCCAAGAGGTAAAAAGCAGACTCTTCAAGTCCTTCTAGGAGCCTCAGCTGTTAGGGTGTCACTTTTGCTACATTCTGTTAGTGAAGCCAGTTGTTTCTTCGTCCTAGATTCAAAGGGGTGGGCTCCAGGAGGCGTGCTTCCCTGGAGATCACTTTGGTACCATATTGCCAGGATAACTCGGGATGATCTACTACATCCAACAACTTGGCCAGCTTTGTGCATTTATCTTTTATTTGCTTAATGAGTTATACCAAGGGGTCACAGCAAAGTTAGCTAACCTCACTGACCGTGGTGATCAGCATTAACCTGCAGCCTTGTCCTTAACCCAGAAGGCGAATCCCCATTTGGAAATATATCCATGTAAGGACAGAGTTCTCTGATACTGGTTCTTCCCACATCTAGCCTGGGCCTCCGCCGCGCCTTGTGGGCAGACTGCCCCATTGTTTCCTAAATGGTCAGCTTTACTTCCAGTGTGTCTGTTGTATTCGCTACCCCGCTGCCAGGCTAATCTTTCTAAACTGGTGCTTTTACTGTGTCACTCTCCTGCCTTGAAACTTCCAATGATTTCCTTTTATCTACCAATGAACTCTAAAATCTTACCTTGACATTCAGGGTTTTCCATTGTCTGACCCCAGACGACCATTCCAAATTTATGGCCAAGTGTGCTATGACTACGGTCAGTCTTCGGCCACTGTGGTTTCCTCTTCGGCCCTGTGTGGCTCTGCCTTTCTGTTCTCCCTGGCCCCAGCGTGGAACGGCCCTCCCTCTCACCTGCATCTGCGCTGGCCTTCTTCTCCCGGCCACCCCAGGCAACACGGGTCTTCCCTGTACTGATCCCCTGGAGGGGATTCCCAGATTTTAACATGATTATATTTAACTTGGGAGTCAGAAGGAGTTTAGGAGGCATAAGTGAGTCTACTGTTTCACTGAAAAGTAGGAAATGGACCACCAGTTAGTGGTTAAACATGTGAGTTCCAGACTTGGGCTAGCAGGATGGCATTTTGGCTTTATCCTCACCAACCACTTACTCTTCTTTTGGAACTGGCAGTGCCTCCTCAGTAAGAGGAAAGAGGTGACACTGTCAGGCAGGGGGCAAAGAAGTTGGGGAAACACGGGCTCCAGTCTCCCTTTGCTGCCTGCCTCCAGCCTCCTGAAGGTCACGCCTCAGTTTTCACAGAAGCTCCTTCTTTAGTTTAGTGACCCAAAGTCCTAAAATGTCCTTTTAGGAACTGCAATTTATTTTTCTACTTCAAAACCATTGGTCCTCGCTCTGTCCTCTGACATGACACAAGAATTGGGACAATTCTTATCTGGAAGATAGTCTTATAAGTCTTGAAGGCAGTGTTATAGTCTGAATGTTTGAATCCATCCCATTAAACTTCTTTCTTTTTTTCTTTTTTTGGGCACAGGGTCTGGCTCTGTAGTCCAGGCTGGTCCTGAACTCACTGGTGTACCCCAGGCTGGCCTTGGATTCATGATCATTCACCTTTGTCAGTCCCTGCACCCCCAACAGAGTGCTGGGATTCTAGGCATGCATCACCGCACCCAGTTTTATGTGGGGCTGGGGAATCAAACTCAGGGCCTTATACTTGCAAGGCAAGCACTCTAACCACTGTGCCATTCCTCCATCCCAAAGTCCCATTGAATTTCATGTGTTGAAAAGCTATTCCCAGTGGTGTGATAGTATTAAGACCTGGGACCTTTAACAGATGATTAGGTCACAAATAGGATTAATGCCCTTACAAAAGGGGTTTAAGGGAACTTGTGGATCCTTCCTTCCTCATGCAGTGTGGGAACAGGCCATATGGAAAGAGCTGGCCTCCAGCTGATGCAGGATCTCCTAGCACCTTAATCTTAGATTTCTTTTCCTCTAGAGAAATAAAATGTTGGTTATTTACAAGTTACCAATTTTATGGCATATTTGTTGGAGAAGCTTGAGCAGGCCAAGAGTGGTAGCTTGTATGTTCTATGAAATCCTAACGTGGCTTAGATGGTTGGGTTTGAGATCCCGGCTCTTTGGTTGGTGAGAACCAGTGTACCCTCTACCTGCCACTGCTGTCCAGGTTCACAGTTTAGAGATCTGGCTTTAGCCACCAACTGAACACATCAGTACAGCAGGTACTCTTCAGGAATCAGCAGCTCCTCTTAAAGAAAGGAAGTGTCAATTTTAGAATTCAGAAAGACAAATTTAAACTTTTTTTAAAATTTAAATTTTTGTGTCATGTTGGATTGGGATCTGGAAGTGACATGCCCGGTTCACATTAACATATGCTCTTATAGAATATCTTTCTTGAATTAAATTGAAAACTCCTTTAAAGTTTATTACAATTTTTTAAAAGTGAAAGCAGTGTGGTCAAATCTTATTTACACTTTTTATAAAATGATTTGCTGTCCTCTTCCTTCTTCTTGGCCCTGCAGTTCCCCTGAGCCACCTGCGCATGACCGTGGAGACCTCACACCATGAGGAGGGACTAAGTCTCTGTGCCCCCTTGGTGCAGTACCAAGGAGGTGTCCTCACTGGTCAGAGCACACTGTGGCAGAGAGCTCCTCTCCCCACTGCGCGTGTCCGATGATCAAAGCAAAGCCCTCTAGTTTGTCTTGGTTTCAAACACTTAAAAGTTTTTCTTAGGGTAGCTTCAGGCAAAGGGAAAGGATGTATTCTCATGGAGCAGCTGGACATTTAGGGAATTGGAATTTCTTTGGAATTCACAGAGAATGTCCTGTTCTGCAGAACCCTGTCCCCTCCGGCGCTTCATGTTTGTGCTGGTTCCCATTTATTTTCCTCTGTGCAGCTAGTTGAGCATACACTGGGTTAAGTGCATAATTGCTGATTCAATGTCAGGATAGACGATGTCCCAGCTATGTGGCCCGCTTGTTTTTGTAGAGTTCAAACAACCCTAATTTTGAGATATTCAAATGAAGTGTAAACACAGTTGGGGGAAAGAAGTAGGTGATGCTGGGAATCTATAGCCAAGGCCCACAGCTCCAAGGATTTGCAGGAGGAATTTGGCATTTCTTCCAAACAAGCAGACTGGCTCCTGGTCTCTTACGAATTTTAAATACCTTAACTGAAATGAATATTTGTTGACATAATAGAAAAAATTTCCAGTCTCAATAGATGAAAGCTTTCTGATGCAGTGGTAAGGGAGGCCTTGGGAGGTGCCCCCACCGTGCTCCCACCCAGCCGCTCTGGGGACCCCCACCCAGCTCCACCTCCCCTTCTTCAAAAACCCATTTGTAACCATTACTTGGGTGTCATGTTGGGTGATGAAGTGCATTCTCGCCCTTTGCCTTGGCGGCGGCGGCCAGGAACAGGCCTGGACACAGAGGTGAGCAGGAGGCCTAGCCCCTTACCGCCCAAGGCCCATGAATCATGTCAGGCTGGCTGGTAACCTGAGCTTGTCTCACCCCTCACCACAGACTTCCATGACACTCCTTCCAACTTAATTTCAGCCTAAGGGATGCTTTTAAGAAGATTTTAGAGCGTAAAAACATCTCCTCTAAAGAATTGTACTTACATTAAAAACTAATTATCAGAGCTTAGGGGTATAGATCCACTGCCATATTTTACGCAGAGAGCAATTCATCTCCCAGACCCTGAAATATCATTACATAATAGGTTAAGGACACAAACCTAGGGGAGACTGGGAAAAGGTAGTAAAATCACCAAATGCTGGAAAATGATGAGCGAGATCATTATAACACAGTAGCTCTGCCCTCCCGCTACTGCAGCTGCTAATATGACACAATTTAAAAATAACACGTCTTAAAGGAACCCGTGCATAAAATTGTGGATAGCATGGTTGGTCTGGGCCCTCGGTTAAATGTGGCATTTATCTTTGAAAGACTTGGCCTTTCTGGGGGGCACTAAGAACAAGATGTTGCAGTAAGAGAAGTAAGCATGATCCCAGCTGTCCACTGGTGGATTAGAAGACTTGACATGCATGGGACTGTGCCAAGCATTCTCACGTGTCATCTGAGTCCTCCCACCCACTAGTAAAGGTAAGAGTAGTGTTTATTGTCAATTTACAGTTGAGGAAACTCCACGCATCATAATGTTTTCGGTTATAGTTAATAGGGACTCCAAATCAGATTGGCTTAAACAGTGATTTATTTATTTATAAATAACCCCAAAGGCCAGATTAATGGCAGATTTGACTCAGCGATTCACCAGGTTGTCATGAACCCGATTATCTTTCTTTGGTGCAGTATGAGGGACTGTACCAGAGGAGTCTTTGTATTGAGCTACATCTTCAGCCCATGTTTATTTTTTGAGAAAGGGTCTTGTCAAGTCTCTAGGTTGCGCAGGCTGGGCTCCAATTTGCGATCCTTCTACCTCAGCCTCCCAGAGTTCAGGGACTACAGGTATACACCATCACTCCCAGCTTAAACCTAGTTTCTTTTTATATTTTTGCCGTCTAGTGTATCTACCCCCCCCATTTTTATTAATATATACATGTGACACATGATATTTAGATTGAGCTTGAGAATTTTGTGCACATACAGATTGCATTAACTTTATAGAGTGTCTACTTCTCAGGCTAATTCTTTTCATGATTTTAAGATAGATTCCAGCTCCTGGAATACCATGCTTCCTTGTTCACAGCTGATGAGAAGTTTTTGTCCCAGCATTCCCTTTCTGATTGGACTATGTTTAGGTGCATGGCCATGAATAAATCAATGAGTAGGCGGTTGGGCTTAGTGGAGATTAACTGTGATACCTGTGGAGTTGGTGTTTGAGTCTTTGTTCTCAAGTCTATGTGGATCCCAAATGGATGCCTGCAAGTGAAGTTTCTGAAGAAATCCCATATATAAGAGACAGAGACATCAGGTAATTTATCCATGGCTTGTTCATTAGTGAGTGAGTTTGAACTTGAACTCGGGTAGTTCTATTTATTCAAGGATTTTCCTCTTAGCCAGGGTCCTTCTAGGATTCCTTAACTCTAGAAGTTTGTACTGACTTATGTGTGTCTCTGTGGTTTCTTTACTAAGAATGTCACTCTGTTTCTAAGTGATGCTAGTTTTTGGCAAAACAATAATTACAGAGAAACCCATCTGATGTGTTGAATTATATTATGAAGTGGTAGAAAGAGTGTTGAGTTATGAACTAAGGTTTGGTGACTCCTGTTAACCTTTTATAGCTGGTCGAGTTGTTCAAGGATCAGACAATATAGTGCAGTTTGAAGGTGAACATTGCATGGCATGCCTTTAATCCAACCACTCCGAGAGGCTGAAGCAGGAGGATCTCAAGTTCAAGGTTAGCCTTGTTAACTTAGTGAGACCTTGCCTCAGAATAAAAAATAAAAACTGGGCATGTAGCTCAATGCGAAGGCCCTAAAATACAGGGAGAAAGCCTGATCTCCAAAACTATTGTTTAAAAGAGGCTGGAAAGCTCTAAACATAGAAATACACACATAAAATACTATCTTTATGCATGGAGTTTGACCTATTTTGTTCCATATATGAGAAACCGACACCAGAAGGATCTCTTTTGGCCTTAGACATGCATTTTAATTGAACATAATTTCTCAATGATATCTCCCAAAACAGAAAATCTGCAGATCTTAAGGAATGTTTCAGGAAACCCATACCAAGGTGGCAGTAGGACATGCATTTGCAAGAAGCTCTTAGTTGCCTCTCATTGAGGTGTGGTGATTATGTATGTAAATGTTATTCTGTTTTTAATTAAACTACAGCCTTGTTGAAATGGAAGGTGGGAAGATCCCGACCAGTTCCATTTCAAGAGAAAATCTACACAGTCAGTAGAGAGAAGTGTGGAGAAATGGTGGAATTAGATAACGCTCAGAGATAGGCTCTGGGACCCCTCCCACGCCCATCACCCGCCTTCTCTGAGGCGTCATTATGAACATGCACAGGCAAACAAAGCCGCCCACACTTTCAACAATATAAAGGTTATCAGAAGATTTGACATTGGTTCTCACAGAGATGGCTCCCACGATAACCTGAGCTGCTAGGAATCATGTGGTCATCTTACATGAGCATGTATGCAGATACCTGCACAGCGTGACCACAAAAGGGAATCATGCAGGAAAGTCAACAGCATTGCTTGCTTGTTTCTTCTGTTGGCCCCACAATTATCTGTTGAGAGCCTACTATGTGCCACGTGTTTGGCAATGAACAAGTAAGAACCCTGTGCGTGGGACGTCACCGTCACATGGGGGACTTGGGGTGTGCATATGCTTCCTTCAGTAGAGAAGCCCAGAGACAAGAAGAAGCCACCCCTTGATGACTTATGTTCCTACTTAAGGGCCATAATTCCAGGACTGGGGGGGTGAGGCCGGTGGATATATGCCAAGGATTCTGACTTGCCTAATCGAGGTCACTGGGTAAGGAAGGGCACAGTCGACATCTTCTGTGCTCCGGCCACACTGAGCTTCCCGTGGCCCCTCGATGCCGTCAGCCCCACCTCCAGGTCTGAGCTCTGTGCGTGCTCTTCACGTGCCTGAATGCCACCCTGCCTCCTCCCCTCTGCTGCTTGTCCCTCTGCCTGCCTCTCTCTTATCCTTGTCCCCCCTTGGGCCCTCAAGTGTGATTAGGGCATCCCAGCAGAATGTTGCTGGTTCTTTCTCATTATTGTACTTAAATAAATACTTAGCTATTGACTGCCCGCTAGACTTTACCTTGAAGCTGACTTGGATAGTTTAATCCTGGTCAATACTCCATCCTAGCATCTAAAACAGTGTCCTTCTATTTCCTTGCTGTTTACCCTATAGAAGCCAGAAGTTCCCACATTTCCTTGTCTGGGACTCTGAAGACCTGTGCAGTTTCCAGTAGGGTATACGATTGTGACTGTCCGGTGCTCCCCAAGGTGGAATTGTATCTGTCAGTCCATTACAATCCCCACAGGGCTGGTTCAGTTTTCCAAAAAAGGCACATTTTCACCCATTTAAATTTGGAATGAATATTTTTTTCATTCCTCAGGGATGTGCAGTTTGAGCAGAAACAAAAGGAATTCACAGAGAAGAAGGTAATGGAACAGCACACCAGAGCCAGTGTCTCATGAGGCGTGCGGAATATTACCTGCCCGGAAATGCAGCCTGGGAAGTTGGGTGGTTCTCTCTTGGGTTGGACTCCAACCCTGACCTGTTGCTGGTCAGCAAAGCAATTTGCCTTTTCTTGCTTCTTAGCGCCAACTTCCATCCTCTTGACGTCTAGGATGCTTTGAAGGACAAATTCACTAGCTAAAATAGCACTTCCATAATGAATGCAATTTCTTTTTTCAAATACTTTAAGTCTAGTTTAAAGACCCTGAGGACTCTGTAATTTGCTGGACCCACATCTTTATTGAGCACATACTCCAAGGCTGATGCTATGAGAGAGTTGCAGGTTTCATGGAACTTGGAAAGACAGAGTTTCTCTGGGGAACTTGTGATTGAGTCCCAGAGGTGATCCACGCATGTGAGCACCTGCTGGTAGGGGTGGTGGTGCTTGCACATGAGAATGAAGTGTGCAGAGGTTGGAGGTTGAGGAGGAGAGGGTCAGGGCTGGGCTCTGGTGTCCTTTGGATCTGGTCAAGATTAGTAACCTGAGAAGAGACACTAGAGAGGAGGGAGGGGGAGGGAGGGAGAGAGAGAGAGAGAGAGAGAGAGCGCGTGAGAGAGCGAGCGAGCATATGCACACATACACCAATAAAGGGCGATGTGGGCACACAACTGTCTGCAATCCAGGGGAAAAGTCCTCAGCAGACACTAACCCAGCTGGCACCTTGAACTTCTCTTCAAAACTGAAACTTACGTTGTTTAAACCATCCAGTCGCTAGTATTTTATTATGTCAGCCTAAAGAAATTAGGACTTGCTGCAGTCTTTGTGAAAGCAAGAGCTGCAAAGATTTTCAAGCCAAGGGCTTGATAGTAAGTGTCCTAAGAGAGTTTTCAGGCCGTGCAGTCTCTGTTTCAACCACCTAAATCTCCACTGATGTCTTGAAAGCAGCCACAGATAACACATGAATGAATGAGCATGGGCTATGTTTTAATAAAACTTTATTGATAGACACTAAAGTTTGAATTTCATATAATTTTCACATGTCCTAAAATCTTCTTCTTTTGAATTATAGAAAACTTTAAAAAATGTAAAAAGCAACCTGAGCTCAAACGTTATAAGAAATAGATGGCAGGCTAGATCTTGATTGGTAGTTAGTTTACTGACCTCAGTTTTAAAGAAAAACCCTCTTTGCTACGAAGTGTAAATCAGTATGATAATCATACCAGAGTAAAAATAAGCCTAAGCCTTGAAGGGAAAGGGAAGGTTAGGATAGATTTTTTTTTCTTGCAGTACTGGGATTTGAATTCTCTCTTTCTCTCTCTGTACATATTGGGCTTGAACACAGAGTCTTATGAATGCTAGGCAATTGGTCTACCATGGAGCTACATCAACCAGCCTGTTGTTATTTTTTCTTTAGCTCAGAAATAAGGTCAGTTTTTTCTCTTCTTATGGTACTGGGATTTAAGTCTAGGAAAGGACTTTTATACTGAGCCAAGTCCAGCTTTTCTGAATTTTTACTTTAAGGCAAGATCTCATTTAGTTGTCCAGGCTGGACTTGAACTTGTAATCCTTCTGTCTCAGTCTCCCAGACTGCTGGGATTGCAAACACGTGCCACCTTGAAATTTGAAGCAGTCTGTCATCTACAAACCAAATATTTTTGTATATCTTTTATGCTGGCTGACTGGTTTTTAGAATATTGAGTAGATAAATGACATGTTAAATAACCTGTTTTTCAAATCTTAAATTTGCACAAATTCAAGATTTTGAAGAGACAGAAAGTTGAACTTGAATCTGTCTGGCTCCCAGGACACACCTCTGAAAACTTTCTTGTCTTTGTTTCTCTGTTTGTTTTAGAAGTAGGATCTGGATTGGGGGTGCAGTTCATGGGTACAGCATTTGCCCAGCAATGTGAAAGGTCCTATGCTCAATCTTTGGCACTGACAAGAAAAAAGTAGGACATAATGTAACAACTTGTGGTGAGGGGTGAGATTTAATGAGGCATGTTTAAATCACCACATATTCACATATTATGTGCATTCGAGTTTGTCTTTCTGTGCAAAAATCACGCCGCCTTACCTGTGTCAGTCAATGGAGAGAACTGCTCGGAATGGGGCTTCTATTAGTAGCGTTTCTATTTCTTTAGGGAGTATCTGCCATCTTTGTACTCAGGAACCAGTGGATTTGATGAGACTGGATATCACACTATGCCGAAAATCATTATTAAGAAGAAAACAGGTGTGCTGGCATTTGTCTTCAATCCCAGCTATTCAGGAGGCTGAGGCAGAAGGATTCCAAGTTTAAGATCAGCCTGGTAAACTTGGTAAGATCTTGCCTCAGAATGAAATGAATAAAAGCACAAAAGGGCTGGAGATGTAGCTCAGTGGTAGAGCACTTGCCTAGCATGCATGAGTCCTCAGGTTTAAGCCCCATGCATGTGCACACACAACACACATGGAAAAAGAGAAAACAAACTTAGCAAATGAAAATATGGAGGAAATTGGGTGGGAGAGGAAGTACAGGGAAACAAGCAAATAAGTAGAGTCATCAGCTTTTCCTGAAGGAAAAAACTGAAAATTGAAAGCAAAAATTGAAAGCTGATTTTCTTGCCAAACTGGATCGACTGAGTGCCCAGAGAAAGTGTGAAAAGCCAGCTCTTGGATCACCCAACATGGCAAATGCTGTGTCTGCCTCCCCACCAGCCCTCTGCTCTTTCTTTGGTGAACAGAGTTTTCTCTTAAGTAAACAGTTAAGGACTAATTGGACCATTGGTGTGGTGTCAGTAATGAATGCACCGCCTGGGGTCATTACGTAAATGTCACACTGAGCTAGCCCCAGCACTGCTGGCAAACCGGAGGAGACCGTGGGACTCCAAGACCCGTGCTCCATTGTTCTTGGTGATGAGGAAGAAATTGTAGGAATATCTCTTGGATACATGGCGCATTATATAGAAATTCAAAAATGCCAACAATGGCTGACTAGTGATTAGGGGGCTGTTGTTATGCTTAGCTAAGAATAGATGAAAATGATCCCAAAAAGAAAAAGCAGTGTTTTCGTGGACTTTGTGTCTCGTTCATTGGCCAAACTTGGGATGCAGAAACCAAGTAGGGCTAGTTCGAATTGAACAAAGGAATTTACTGCAGGGACGTGGGAGAGGTATTTGACTGGGACTCAAGTATAGAACAGCTGGGCCTCTGGACGGAGTGACTTCAGGTTAGGTAAGTTCACTACGCTCTCCCCGTGTCTCTTATCTTTGTCTTCTGTAAGATCATTAACTCTTTTTAAGGCCATCCACTGGTGTTCTAGTAAATATTGAACCACGCTCTTTGGGGGAAAGAAAAGCCTTCGTTTGGAGTGTTCACCAGTTCCTGTGGTGTAAATACCTCTACTATAGGAATTGGTGAACTCTGATTCAGAGTTACTTGAATGAATGCAGGTTTGGGAAGAGGAACATAGTAGCAAACCAACAGATGGAATTTCCCTCACACATATGTAAAGGTGTAGCTAATCTTAAGAGCATAGCAATAATAAAATGTAGCAAAATAGGAAGCGATGAGTTTTGAGTAGTTGTTATCTTTATTTTTAATATAATGTATTTGAGTTTACAGAAGTTAATTTTTTTTTTTTCAAGACTGAGAATTGAACTGTTAGGGAAGCAGACAGAATAGGCACGTCAGATTAGGAGAATGGATTTCTGAGGGCTCTCAGATGGCAGCCGGCAGGTCTTTATTGTGCCAGCGTTACACATGGGAAGATAAAGGTAGAGGAAAACAAACCAACAACAACAGAGTTTTGTGCCACAGATCATGTAACTGTCCAGGTCGCGCCAAGTGTAATCTGGCAGTCCCAACCAATCTGGTTCCCTTCTCTGAAGCAGCCCGATCCCTAACCTCGCCTGGAGATAAGAGAAAGCCAAAAGTCAATAAAAGGGCACCTGCTTCTAGGCAAAGAGGATTTCTGGCTGTGGGTCCCCTGCCCTGAGGGGAACTTTTTTTTTTTCTCTCTTCTTTCTAATAAAATTTTCTTTGTAACTTTTCCAGCTCTAATTGTGTGTTTCAATATCCATCCAGAATCAAAGACTGTGGAAAACACTTCAGATATGCGTAAGTCAAGAACATGACAGAATCCAGGGATGTGTGTTTGCCAGGCACGAGCTGTTACTGAGTTACATCATCAACAAACCCATATTTAGTAATGGCTATATTTAATAATTTTGGCTTAGTTGCGCCCAGTGACACAAGTCTATAATCTCAGCCCTCTGGAAGTCTGAGGCAGAAGGTTGGTAAATTTGAGCTGAGCCTGGGCAGCTTAGCTACATACTATCTCAAAATCGAATACAGAATGGCCTGCGGATACAGCTCCGTGTGAAGGCCCTGGGCTGGGCTCATAAAAATTTTTTTGCTTGCAAAATTCTTGTTAATTTAATAATGAACTCTTGGGAGCTGGTATATATTAACTGATTCTAGCAATCTATGTTTTTTCTCACTTCAGCGTATAACCCAAAGGAGCATTTGGCTGTGCGCAGCTCTCTTTCTCTCAATGAGTCCCGTAATGGTCTCATTTTATCTTCAAAATTCTACGGTCTGTGCAGTATCGCCCCCATTTTACAGATGACTAAACTGAGGCAAGAAGAGAGATTGAGTGTGTTAAAGGCACACGGCTAGGGGATTGCAGAGCAGACGTCCACGGACAAGCCCGTCCTTGCTCTCAACGTATTTCTGCCCACCAGATTATCTCACGTGCAGCTAATGTGCAGATCAGATGCCTGACCAACGGTAATGTAGCTCTTTATTTCGTGGAGAAATTCCAAAAACTGGAATGGAGAAAAAAAGTAAAAGGAGAATTTGAAACAGAACAGGGAGTACAAAAGCCTGCATTATTAGTCCCCTCCCCCCAAAACCCCAAATCTAATCTCTGTGTGCGCCTCTCTCCTTCCTTCTAATCTCTGGAGACAAGAGGCAGATACTGACTTCATTGTAATTCCGGGCTCTGTTGCAGCTCACGCTGAGCTGAATGGGGGTGTGGATGGTCATTTCTACCTGCTCATTGTTCCCTCCGCTGACCAGTTCGTGTTCTTCTGCCCCCGGGTATCAGGCACAGTTAATTCTTCCTGCAATTAGTATTCATGGTCAGCTGAGCAGAACTAATGCAACAAACCGTTCTTACTTTGAAGGTCATATTACACGTTTCCGAGCTCCTGCGGAAGAGCCTCTTTATGAGTAAAATATTCTTGGCTATCTCTAGGAATTTAATTTTCCTTTTCCTGAATTTCCGAGCCCGCCTATTGAATTGTTCAGTGTGATTCCCCGGGAAGCACCCAAAGCCGGACAGACAACCTGACAGAGTCAAATGGTCAGTATTTGCAGATGGCTTCTCGGGGTGTGGGACCAGAGGCCCTGTTCCTGCTTTCCCTCGTGCCTTTGGTATATGTATGTCATTACTGTAAATTGCTTTGGGAAAAATAAAGATCGCTCCTGTAAAATGGATGTAGGGTGGGGGCTGAGCATGCTGACTTCTGATCACTTCACAGCTGCGCAATTATTGCAGGGAATTTTCCACGTAGCAGAAGTAGCAAGAACAGTTCTCTTAGAAAAGATTCTTTAAAAATTACTTTTAGAATGGCAAAGTATGATCTCATGCTAAATGCATAATACCCGTTAATACTGTGAAAAGCCCAAGTGGTCAGAAAACTTAGCTGCTTTGGAGAAATCCAAGTGACTCCATCATGATGACACGAGCTAGCCGATTCAGAGCCATGGAGACGCGGCGGGCCAGTGAGGACGGCCCGGCTCCCGGCTGCACAGCCAGCAGTTAACATGTGCGGACAAGACTATTTAGTCCTTATTTTATTTCTTTTTATACTCCTAGTTAAAAACAGCACCGGAATTTTCACTGATGTCACATTTATATTATTTGAAAAATCAAAACAGAATCTAGAAAAGAAAGAATATCTAACTTTCTGAAAAGATTCCTTTAATTCTTGCTTTGTGAATCCTAACATATCAGATTTGTTTGTTTTTTTTTTAAGCTATTGGTTTTTTTGTTTTGTATTTTAAAATTTAAACTTAAGTTTCACTGGATCCAGTGAGGTGTATGCGCAGAGTGGTTCTGCATTTTGCCTTGGGCCCCTTTCTCCCTGTGACCTTTCTGCTCAATGCATGCCCACATTTCCTATTCTTTTACATTTATTGAAAATAAATATATATTGCGTATGGATTTCTATAATCATCTGTACCTCTTTTCTACCTTAAAAATACGACAAAGTACATAGGGTGTAGACAAATTCTGACTGACTCCCCAGTCTCCTGAGAGGCTCTCTTCCCCTGCTGGGGTTGAGAGTCCCTCCCCTCTCCACCCTAGGCATCTCTGCTTCACTTACATCCCACCCAGGACCTCACCTAGAGCCGAGCCCTCCAGCACCCCATGGAGAGGCCAACAGGGATGGAAGAAGGTGGAGTGCTTTAGCCAGGAGACCCAGGAGGGAAGCTCACCTTCGGAAGGCTTTGAAACTTAGTGGGAGGAAGTGATTCTTTTCTTTATGATTGGACCAGGGGCTGGGAGGTGATCTTCCCGGTGCTGAGATGGGGCTAAGGCCTGAGCACATGAGATGGATGGGCCTTTCTCACTGGCAGGTGGGTGTTCTGCACCTAGCTTAGAGTCTGAAACCTGCAAACCATCCTGTGGAAAACAGTACATACGCAAACTCAAAACTTTTGTTTCCTCTGCCCCTTCTCTTCCCGTCACTTCTTTTCCCACCTTTCCTCTCTCCTCCCCTCCTTCTCTCCTTTCTTTCCCCAGGAAGTCTCTTGGCAGTCTTCATTGAGTTCCCCCAGAGGCCACATCCACTTGAAGGGATATTGCACAGTTGCATCCACTACTCTCATCTGCACCATGCTATACCCTCGCCCCAGGGGAGAAAGAGAGGGCTTGTTCAAAAATATCTACTTTCCCTGGAGGATTCGCTAAAAGAATTGCATAAACCTACAGCTGCTTGTGGAAGGAAAAGCAAAGTGGAGCTTTTCCTCCTATACCCTGCCTAGCTAATAAGATTTCTACACACACACACACTCACTCACTCTCTCTCTCTCTCTCTCTCTCTTTCTCTCTCTCTCTCTCTCACTCACTCACACACCAGTGCATGTGCGAAACTCAAGGCCACGATTTGTGGTGATCAAAGCACCAAATTCATTTTGTTGCCATATACGAATGAGCGCAGTCTTCTCTCTCCCAGAGAGGGGTGCAGAGGTGTACCCCATTGCACTGACTGCTCGCTTCTGGGGAAAAAACAGATGTGTTGGTGGATTTCTTCTCGAAATGTGTGGCTGGGACAACAGAAATTTCTGGCAAGTCAAGTACAGGTGATTAAAGCGTGCAATGTAAATCAGTTAACATCTGTAATTTTCCTTGTTCTCCAATGCTATTAGTTATTTCAGGAGTAAAAAAGGATGTTTTACTTAATTTTTTTGAATTTTACTAGGTACCCGTAGCTTAACTTAATGATTTGTATAAGTGATAGTAATTGCTGGGACTATAGTTGAGTATTATTAGCTATAAAATGAACATGGTTACATGTCCAACAGAACTAGCAAGGGACAGAAATGCAGTTGTATCCAAGAGAAAATAATTACAGCAATAATCAGTGTAATTCATGATAATGGCTGAATTGAATTTCACACCATAGCTCCAAGCACTTACATTTAATGAATGTAGTTTGTGCTTGTTTACTAAAAAGGTTTTTAGCAGAAAATCGATAATGTAACTTCAGTGTTTCTAATTGCAAATGCAATTATTTTTTTTAAAGTAGTGGTTCAATAAGGATTTTGTAGAGAAAATTGAGGTATGTGAGTGCTGCAAATGCTGGCTCTTTAATTAGTCTACCTGTACATTAGTGCCATGGTGCCTTCATATCTATTTATTACAACATATTGATTAAAATGGATTTGTATTCAATTTTGAGGCTAGCTAATGTAATGGACATTGAAACTTTTCTGGAAGCATTGGCTGGGATTATAATATGTCATTGGGTAATGAGGCTTTCTGCGAGAGGTGATTTTAGAACGCATCCTACAAAGCTGGTGGTGGGACCAGTGTGGGGAGAGAAAGGACCTGCACCAGCCGACAGAGGGGCAGTGGCAGGTCTGCTGTTTCAGTAACTCGGGATTGGGGGTGGTGGGAGGAGTCACACAGGCTCACATGTTCCTGTTTACTTGGGATTGCGCGTATCTTTCCCAAGCCTGACACATTTCCGAGGTAGCCATGCTGAGTCCTGAAACCCTCTGATGAATTCTGTAGGGGTCCGTAGTGAGCCTGACCCCTTACTAGGCAGAAGCCGAAGGAGCACACGGTGCCTCAGGCCTCAGCGTGGGAGTAAGTCAGTCGACTCTACGTAGATCCAGGGTTTACGGTCCATGCTAGTCGAAGATTGATCAGCATTTCTTGCTCGAAACTAACCCTGGTCCCAACCTTCTTTCCCTCCTTGCTTATGTTTTCATGGTCACCATTGTGCTGTCTCCACCCCTGTCATCGTCACTTTCCTCTTTCTGGGGGACTTCCCATGGCCTATTGGATATAGCCTTGCTGGGCATTATGTGAGCCTGGATCCCACCAGAGGGTAAGGAGTGATTCTTGAGAAACTGAAAATCCCTCCTACCTACATGCCTTGAGCAGGATTTCTTACTGTGCTGTAGTACCATCCTGATGTCATGACCTCAAAAATCACATTAAATTTGTGCTTGAGTCAGGAGGAGAGGAACTGTGTATTATGAGCTCATAACCAACAGCTGCACACTGGTGACATCCAGAAGGGTTTTAAGTCTTGACTCACAGTGTTGCTAAGGGTCTCACCTACAAACCTGAGCTCCAACAGGGTCTTCTGTCGTAATGGGACTAAGGCTGAGCCTCTGGCAGGAGGCCCCATTTAGTCTCTGAGTTGCCATGACCAGGCCTGGAGTGCTAGCTTTTGAGAGAACCGCAACTGTCCTCCCAAGGCCTGACCAGGCTTCCACAACCTCCAAGTAGCCTTTCCTAAGAATGTAGGACACACGGGCCACCCCTTTTTTGGTTTCATGTGACATCTCAGGGAAGAAGCCCCTGAATGAGAACTGCCTACATGGGACACATAGGAGGTACACCCATGACTCCTTCTACTTTAACAACTCTTTCAGCCAGGCAGTATTATTACTCCCACTTTCCAGATGAGAACACTGAGGCTAAATCAGATCAAGCCGGTAGCCCGAGTAGAGATGGTTAGAAAGGCAGTGGAGGAGGTAGACTTCCAAGTGAACTCTTGTACGTCTCACTGATTCCCCTGGTGTCTGATTTGTGTTCAACACCAATACCACCTGCTGTAATAGGTTGCGACATCAGATGTACATATATATTTTTTCTTCTCTGGGCTAAAATTTGTTGTCTTTCTATCTCTTCCCCCTCCTTCTTCCACTCCTGGCACTCTGTTCATAAATCTGTAATGGCGAGCAGGTAGGTGAATGATGTCAAAGTGTGGGTGAATTTGACCTGATTGTGTCTCTCTGCACAGGAAACACATTGTTGCCCATGTCAGGTGGGTCCTTGCGCTGTTCTCCCGGGGTCTGGAGTCTCCTGGCCAGACGTCTATGTGTAGGTCACTGTCTCTGTAACACAGTCTCTGTGCGCTGTGCTACAGCACACGCACGTAACTTTCGTCTTCCCAGGTGCCTTCAGTGAGATGGGAAACAGATGTGTAGCCAGCATTTTGTCAGGGCAGATGATGGGCAGGAAGCCGAGCTTAAGTCCCTGCAGAGCATCACTGACCCCCTCTGAAGTCTTCATTCCTTTCCTGAACCTCGAGTGCACATCTGTGAAGTGGAGCAAGTGACCTCCACGCTGACTCCCTTCCAGCCTTGGTGATGAGCTTTCTGTGGGACTTTTAACTCTCTCTGCATTTCGGCAACTTTGAAGCGCTTGACCAGGACCGGGAACCCATCAACTTAAGGAGGAGAAACAAAAGTTACCTCACGAGTAGAATTTCTGGTATCTGATTCAATCCAACCCATAGGAAAATGGCCCATGGCTCCCCCCAGCGAGGACCCACCCAGTCCTTCCTTAGCTAGAACTATGAAGCCATGGATTAAAAAGTTCACGCTAGCCAACCTGCCTTTATCCCCTTGGCACACAGTGTCTATCCAGTATGGCTCCACGAAGGCAACCTGGCATAATAATCTCTCCTCCAGGCTGGAAAAGACAGACAGCCTAACTATTTGACCAACAAATGTATAGAAAATACCGGCTGGTAAGTAGCAATTACGTGCTATTCTTGTCCAAGGAAAATGTGGGCTCAAATTAAGATGATTTCACCAGGAAAACATTAAGGTATACAAAGACTTCTTAATAAAGAGAAATAAACAGCACAAGGCTTGCGCCATGGCCATTTTCGGTGGCTCTGCTCTTGCTGCTGGGCGGCTGCTCGGGCTGCATTTTCCGCAGGGCTCAGTGCGCATTTTGCTCTACAAAAACAACTAGCTCCTTTCCAGCCAATGATTACTCGTAATTATGCTTTCCCCTGCTATTATTCTAATAGACCTGTCGTGTTGCTCGGAGGACTCTGGCGTTTGGAATATACAACAGCTTTTATGGATGGGCTGCTGGAACACTTAATATAGCTCTATTTTTGAATTATCAAGTTCTATCCTTTTGAAGTCTGTGTTAGTGGAACTCCTATTTATGAGATGTGCTGCGCTTAAAGGTTTGCTATTGATGAAGAGGTCCGACAGAGCCTTTATCGTAAGTACGGCAGCATTCTCCCTGAGAGAGAAACAGCCGTGCTAAAAGGTATGGTGTGTACCTAGGCTGCAAATTACTAGCCAAGTACCTCGTAACAGTGTACTTCAAAAATACCTTTATGCGTCTTGTTTGTTCTCTTTTCCATAGAGATGAATGACATTTCTTAAAACAGAGAGGGGCGAAGGCACGCTGGTCGCGGTTGGTCATCGCCGTTAATCGGGCCCAGGACTCATTTGTTCTGGCGCAAGGTGTCCTTCTGAGGACAGATGCACAGTCACGGCTTGTGTCCACCGGGCTTTGCTGTTTCAGGATTTGCTTTGCTTTAGATTCCTTTAAAAAAAGAAAAAAGAAAAGAAAAAAAAGTGAGGTTGGCTTGTTTCCAGCCCTGTTTTGAAGGGGGAAGAAGGTTTCTAAACACGGGTCATCTAGGCAGTGGTGCCTTTTCTGGGGAGATCCTGAGAAAACTTCTGGGGACTGGCCAGGGGTCGGCAGCTTCAGGCACTGTTGGGAGCTGAACAGGTTGAGATGGTCTGCGCCCAGCAGTCTGGGAGGTGACTCCAGAAATCTTAAAAGGGGTGGCTTGCTGTAGGAATTACCAAGGTGACTTTCAGAGGTCTGGTTATCTGGGCACTTTGGTGACCACCAGCACGGGTCAAAGTTTCCGTGAGTCGTCCACCAAATCGCCTGTTTGTGGGCCCAATTGCCTGTTTGTGGGCTCTCGAGACTAATGTGACTGGTCAATGTAGGCACTAGTTTTGGCCCTAGGCTGTTACTATATGGAAAGGCACATTGTGTGGTAGAAGCTTTAGGGGACTTGAGGGGAATGCGTACTCTGGCTCTGTGATGTTACCCAGAAACACATTTGAGAAGCTCCGAGAATCTAGCAAGAATCCCAGAAGCAGGCCTACGGAGCAGCTTTTGACCATCCAGCAAGAATTCCCATCGATCCCCCCAAGAAGGCAGGCTACCGCTCCAGAGGGTTGCCCGGTGTTTTTCATTTGAAGCCTTCATGCATCAGAACCTTGACTACAGGTTCCCTGTCTAATTCATCTTCACCCATATATTTTACCGTTACAGATAGCCTTTCCCTTAAGCTTGTCTATTTGCTAGCTGGTGTGACAGATGACAGCGACTCTCAGCTGTGTTAGATGGCATTTGTAGGGCTCTAGTGCCAGAAGCATTCTAAGCGCCGGTGTTGCATGTTTATTGATCTCCATATTCCCAATAATCTGATGCCCGTCACATTTGACAACATTATGTGGAGAGGTCAGCTAGATGGGGCTAATGAAACTGTTTCCAAGATGGATGTTGTTTTCCACAACATTACCCTTGCAAATAGCTGTCAGTGGGGCGGTTTCACTGTCGGGTCAGGCATTGGAGAACCTTTTTTTTTTTTTTTTAATAGTTGACGTTAACATTAAACAAAAACCTGAAGCTATTAAATCTGAGTATTTATGTATGATAGAAAACATGGATGCCCTGGCATCTTTCCAAATGAAAATCTTATTAACAGACCTAGTGCTTATGGCAAAGTCCTCAGCAATTGGAGATTGGCTGGGCTGTCTAGAATGCTTGACGGATTGGCCCAAGATGATGTGAGGGACCAAATGGGAAATGGTAAAGTCTGGAGGATTAAACAGGCAAATAGAAAGGTTTGCCGCAGTCCAGACGCGTGCAGAGCTTTCTGACTGTTTCTGAGCTTATATGCTGCTTTTGGCAGCCTGCACAAAATACACTGAGGTTTAGGTAGAGCTTGGGAAAAAAGATTTGCAAAAAGGATGGACTTTAGTAAAAGGCTGCACATGAATTAGTGACTCTGGGAATGCATTGGGGGCACTAATAAAAACGTTAAATACAGATTCTTATCCCTCACCTGTCCAGAATCCTCCAAAAGTCCTGCAAAGGGCATAGACTCCCTGTTGTCTGGAGTGAGAGCGGCCATGTTGGACAGCGGTCCTGAAGGCTGTTTCTAATGACTGCATCCTAGTGGCAATTTAAGTGGGTATTTTATCCGTCACAATTCTTTGGGTAGTCATAAGCACCTACAGACCCTTGTTGCTTTTTTTTTTCTTGGTGTGTATCTTGAATAATTTTGAATAAGAATAGCAAATCTTGAGTTTGAAATGCAATATTTTCCAAAAGCAGGTATATTTAGTGAACACCCTTCACAGCGGTGTCCTCTTCCGGCTCCACCCTAGAGCAAACTCTGGCGTGGATCTGCATTAGAATGAATCATCCTTGTCTACCGGCCTATCTAGAACTTTTTTTTCAATAATGAATTCATTTATGCAGTGCTAGCATTTAGGAACACTAATTCACCATGTTGCTTATGGCCAGAAAAAAGTGCACCACTTCTTGACTCACTTGTTTTGTAGGGTTGAGGGAAGGATACCAGAGAAAAGCGGGATGGCTAGTGAGTCTTTTTTGTTTAGTGGATCTCAGTACCTCTTTGTGACGCCGCTTTTTTCAGGTTACTCCTTTTGCATTGTGTATAAAGAGGAGACAGAATAGAGTTTTTTTAGTTCAAGAGTTGTGAAATTTAGTGCTGGGTAGATGCTTATGTTCTTTTATATATTTTTTAAATTATCCTTCTTCGCTTTAATAGAACATTTAGCATCAACTGTTGTGTCTTTGACGAATACCTAAAACTCATAAGAGAAACGAAGTCAGGAAAAGAGTCAGTTTCAAGTAAGGCACTGTGGTATAGCACACTGCCTACAACTGGAGAGACAAAACTCCCGTTAAAGAAAAACATGAAAAAGTAATATGTGAGAGATGCAAATTAAAGCTACCCTAGGTAGCTTTAATTTAGGCTTGGGCAAATTACATGGAGTGTAGTTGCTATAGTAACTAGTAGACAATATGGCGTTTATGTTGCTATCTAGATATCTTGTACTTTACTAAAATAAGGAGGAACAAAGGACTTGAAGGCGCATGCGAGCACTGTGTGAAGGGAATGAGCCTCATAAACATTTTACTTCTTCCATTTTAGTGTTTATTTATAATGGAATGAGTATACACAACTATACACAGCCCATGGGTTGGTTGCTTGTTATTAATACTTTTCCCTAACTATGATGTCCGTTTCCAAGGCGAGTCCCCATGGGACAGCTGTGGGCACCCTGATGCCAGGCTGGCTAGATTCCAGAAAGAGTCTTCTGTGGTTCCCCATGGCATACTGTGCAGTGAGCATTAATGTGGGCCTGTTGAAATCAGATCCTACGATCAAGAAAACTAGAGAACTCACGGCAGGAAAGATGTGCTGTCAGAGGTTGTGATTTTATGCATTTGGGAGTCATTTGATAATTTGCATAATTTTGGAAAGCACTAGAGAGCCTTTCTGGAAACCACTAAGATGTTCCCAAAAGGGCTTGCACTGGAATTCAGTGGGAGACAGTAGAGAGCACAGTGAAGCAGACAGTGGCCATTTTGCCGTAAGATTCTTGGAAGGTGAAAACAGGTCCCAGTTTGTTGTTGGGCCTGGAAGCTAATTCCATAGCAGGCAACCCAGTGGTTGATCTGGCTTTTCACAACTGCAGGTCACCAATTCCAGATTTGGTTTGGGCAAATTTAGCATGTTTTCAGTTCTATCAAATTCTTAAAGCAGATTTATATTCATTTAATGTAAAAATTCATGTTAGTTTGGACTTCTTGCACTTGGATGGAAAGGGGAAATTTAGGATTTGGCGTCCCATTGGCTCTAAAGGATGGGAGTGGCAGCCCCTGTCTGGGTGTACCAAGATGTCTGGCATCTGCACACGCTCTTGATTTCACTTGCTTGTTAGCACAAACTCATGTGCAGTTTTCTCTTTAGAAGACAGTGTGGAACAGAACAAGCTTTGCATTGGTCCTGGGAAATCTGAGTTCTATTCCCTGCTGTGCCATTTCCCAGGATTGTGGCCTCTGGGGAGCAGTCCAGTAACATTTCTTATTTGTAAGTAATGTTCCAAATAATGCCTACCTGGTTCATTGGGCTTGTGTGCATAATCTTTCTGTCATTATAACAAATACTGGAGATAATTAACATAGGTAGAGAAAAGGTTTTGTTATGTCTTTGGTTTCCACATGCCTGCTGCTTTTTTGAGGTTTATTGTGGTTTGGATATGGAAAGTCCCCCAAAGCCCTCATGTATTTGAATGTTGTGGATTGTCTATGGAACTGTGTACTGTTGGAAGATTGGGGCCTAGTCTGGAGGGGTGAATTACAGGCATGTGAATTGGATCACAGGCATATAGTGGAGGCTTACCACACCTTCTACACCTGGATTCAGGATGGGTGGATCACTGGGATGGGACCTGGAAGGATACATATGCTGCTACCTTCGTCTGGCGGGCGGGGGGGGGGGGGTGAGATTAGACATGACGGGACTTGGCTTCCTGTTTGTGATGTCCTGAGGAGCTGCCTCTACCTATGCCTCTGCCGTGTGTTTTTACTGCTGCAGGCCACCCCTGAGTGGGCTGTGACCTTCTGAAACTGTGAGCTACAATAAATCTTTTCTCCCCTAAATTTACGGGCACTGGGTATTGAGTCACAGCAATGGAAAAGTAAGTAAACAAGGTTCTAATGCTCAACTGGTAGAGAAATACGCGATTGGAGTCAGATAAATTACAAAGTGAAAGTTTATTAGAAGAAGAAAAAAGACAGAGGGAGAACAAAAGCTCCCATTAAGGAAGGGACCCCAGAGCTGGGTGTCGGTTTTGCCTACACAGGGACCCCGCTTTTATGAACTTTTGGTTTCTCTTACTTGCAGGCGAGCTCAGGGATTGAGTTGTCATCAGGTCAGTGACTTGTGTTGGTATTTAGGGTGCCAGTTGGCCAGGTAGTGATCAGAGACAGTGAAGTCGGGGTTAATTCCTCTTCCTTCGTCTGTGTGACCAAAACCTACAAAATCTGCCTACCAGAGGTTTAAGGACAGAAACAAAACAAATCAGAAACAGAGTAGGGAGAACAAAGGACCTGCCGGTCAGTTGCTGTTTTTGTTTTTAGTGAATGTCTGTGTCTAATGTGACCCTCCTGGGCCCAGTTCCCTACTCTGTCCTACATACACTTTCACCTTTCCTCACAGTTTCTTTTGGTCATTGATTTGGAGGGGCTAGTTGAGATTGGTCGGTCTTGTCATTAGGCCAGTGGCATGGTGGAACATGTAGTAGAACAAAACCTCTCGCCTCATGGTCAGGAAGAAAAAGAAAGAGACTGAGGGATGGTCTCAAAATTCTCTTTGAGGATGGGCCCCCAATGACCTAAACATCCTCTACCTCCTAACAGCATCAAGCAACTTCTGGGGAACATGGGTTTTGTGTGTAAAAAAAAAAAAAAAGGTACTGGGGATTGAACCTAAGACCTCATATTAAGCCGTATCCCCAGACTAGGTCTTCCAAGTTGCCCAGACTGGCTTTGAACATGTGATTCATCTGCTTCAGCTTACTTAGCATCTGAGTGATTACAGGTGTGTACCACTGTGTCCAGTCAGAATAAACGTTTAGCAAATAGATCTTGAGACCTAATGCAAACCATAGCAGGACTGGGTGCAGCAGAGTCCTGGCATGGTCAGACCCTAGAGCTGAGCTGCGATGCAACCTCTCTGCAGCTGGTGTTTGTTCTCATTGTTACTATCAATGAGCCGTTTGATTTTATCTTAGTCCTAGCTGTCAGAGCAAGCCATTCGATTTCTTTGGTCTTAGCTTTCTCATCTGCAAAATGGTGTCACTGGCCTTTTCCACCTGACAGGCTGTTTTAGTTACTTTTTTATTGTGTGACTAAATGCCGGACATGTGCATTTTAGAGGAGGAAAAGTTTATTTTAGCTCACAGTTTCAGAAGGTCACAGGCTACTCAGAGGCAGCCAGCAACAGTGCAAGCACATGGCAGAGGACGAGGTGGAGGCAGCTCCTCAGGGCATTACAAGCAGGAAGTCAATTCAGGTCAAGTCCCATCCCAAAAAGAAGGCAGGAGGCAGCATGTATCCTTCCAGGTCCCACCCTGTGAGCTGCCCCTGTGGGTCCAGTCTCAGTGTGCTGCCCCTTCCAAATTTAAGCCCCCACCACATGCCTGTAATCCAGTCCACATGCCTATGATCCACCCCTCCAGACCAGGTCCCCATCTCCCCATAGCACATGGTTCTGTAGAGAATTCATAACATCCAAATGCATGAGACTTGTGGGGGGGCATTCCGGACCCAAACCATAATAGAGGCCCTACTCTTTCTTACGTTCTATGGTTATATAGCATATCCCTTTCCAGTTTCCTAAATGCTGCTGCATCCTTCCCTTAAGATATGTGTGCAGAGACTTCTATTATATTCACGCTGGAACACAAATCCCTCTTTTCCTGAATTTAAAGAGCTGCTCAAAAGAAGTGCTGATCTGAAATAAAGCCATGAGCGTGCTCCAGGCATGGCTGATGTTGCAGGAAGAAACAGAAGAAATCCGTAGTTTGAGTATTTTGTCTTCAGGCTGAAAGTGGATTTTAATTTTCTCCCCGGAGCCCAAGTGGCTAAGCCATATCACAAACTCCAGTAATTTGGGGTCCTCTACTCCCACGTGTTTAGATCCTTGAAGAGGGAGGCAATTCCAAGAATAAGTGGTTAGAGGGTGAATGAAACCAGTGAATCTTCACTCAATTACTGTCAAAATAAACACCTTGTCAAGGGGAAATAGATGGTGGGCCAAGCACCTTCAGGAGTTGGGGAGGGAGAGGGGAAGGGCCACAGTGCTGAGCAGCGGAGCTGGATCCCCTGCCTAGATTCCCATCCACCCTCTTTAGCAGCTCACCAGGCTAAACTCATTAGACTGTAAAAGAAGCATCAATTTTTGGTCTCTTCCCAGAAATTCTTTGAACTAGTATGTCAACATGCCTATCTTACCTATTGAAATTGGCTAGAAAAATATCAGAATTTCTCTATTAATGACTTTACCTCATACCCACAGCTTTCTATGTGCGCGTGCGACTCCATGGACACCTGGAGAATGTATAGGCAGCCAAGTGCATTTATTTTTACAGCAGGTAATTATTACAGTTCTCTCAGAAATGAGCCGTTTGTTTTATGTTTTCAATGAGAACTTGTGAAATATTAAGATATTTTACTGCCTTAATGTTCTGAATTGTTTGCCTCTCCATATTGCAATCTAAAACTCATTAACAGTTGAACAATTTAATCAGAATGAATCAAGTTGTGAAATGGATACACGGGCAGTTCACACAGCTATAAAGCATGGCTGAAACTTTTCTGAACAGCTTAATAAAACTTAGGAGGCAGCAAAAATAAAATAAAATAAAGAGTATCCTGGACAGTGGGAGGGTAAACAGAGCAGGATTCGGGAGCTTGGGAATTGCTTTACCTCACCCAGCACATTTGCCAAGGCTTGGTGTGGATTCATGAGATGGACCCGTGGTTATGGAATTTAGGTTGATAGTCCCTCAGGAAGATTTTTCTCTTAATGATGGGCAAGATCCAGGAAGGAAAGTCACAGTAGGCCTATTAGGTTTGTCCTCAATTCCGGGAGTATTCCTCTACTGAAAACACACCCAGGGATAATAGTGGGGAGGGAAGGGAAGTCCTGTCTACAGTTTCAGTAGAAGGCCTTAGTTTCCAGAATGATCTTTTCATTTCACTTTAAAAATATGAATTATCCCTGAATTTTCTAGGGTTTTTTTGGTGTGTGTGTGTGTGTGTGTGGAAGTTGGCTTTAATTTTATTTGGGTTATATCTGGATTAAATACTTCAAAGTGATTGACAGAGCCAACAATATACCTGTGAATTCAAGGTGACCAACTTGACCCAGACTGTCCAGGACTTTCTTTGCGTTAACACAGAAAGATCTCTGTCCTGGGAGGCCACCTAAATCTTAGGCAAAAGGGGGATGGTTTCCTGAGATAAATTTTATATTCCAGATACCTCCTGGCCTCAGTGCCTGAAAATTTTCTCCTCCTAGAACAAGAATTTTGCCTACAACCTTTCAGATGCATCACTGTCCAGAATTATTATGTTATTTTTGGTTTATAATTTTTCTCCTACCTTTTCCTGAGAATGAACTGAAACATCTGCTTAGGCCTCCAGTGCAGGCATTGGCATTTCAAGTTTTCCCATCTCTACGTGGTCCGCGAGAACTTACAAAATGACAGTATATTCTACCATCTTATTATAAGTCCCAGTGGTACTCCTTGTACCAGGTGTCTTTGCTGGTTTTTTTTTTTTTTTTTTTTTTTTTTTTTTTTTTTTTTTTTTTTTTTTTTTTTTTTTTTTTTTTTTTTTTTTTTTTTGTAATTTGTGCCAACAAACACCATTCCTGGGCTGCAGGGGTGTTGGGGGTCCACAAAGGGAAACCCATAGTCTCATCACCTTGCTTCGTTTCCATTCTCAAGCTTTTGCCTGCAGAATGGGGGTTCATCGACCTCCATTCTTGCCCTAGGTCACGGAGACGTGTGTCCCCCATCACCTCCGACTTGTGCTATAGTTATGGCTCACGAGGGTGTGAGCTCTTCAGGGTGTGAGAACATGCCAGGCCATGGCTTTGCTGTGTGAGCCTGGGTGTTAAGGGCTGTCTCAGACGGTGGCAGGAACATGCTTATTCAGGCAGAAGCACAAACTCTTGATTCGTGATTCAGCAGTATCCATGGCTCATGACCAAGCAGAAGCCATCGGGGGAAGGGCCAGCTTGAGTTTGTTTCAAGAGCAAAGTCAAATTGATTATTGGATAATCCTTTGCATATAAAACAATTCCTTCTTAGTTCCTTTGTTTGAGGTTCTGAACTACTTGGTTTTACTTCTGATATATTTTTTTAACTGTCCCACATTGGGTTAATCAAGATTAGGAAGTTGCATGTGTTATTTCTGTTTGTTTAGTGGTTACCCATAATCTTATCTTATCTTATCTTATCTTTTTTTTTTTTTGACAGGGTCTCACTTTGTAGGCCAGGCTGGTCCTGAACTTACTATAAAGTTACTGTGGCCAGCTTCCCACTCACAACAATCTTTCTCCCTTAGCCTCCCAAGTGCCGGGATTACAACAAGTGTGTGCCATCATGCCCAGCTAACATGCTTATCTTGTATTTAATATGTTTATATAAAATATTTCCTTGGTTTAGTTACCCTTTTTTCCTAAACAATGGGAGGCCATTAGAATATTACATAACAGTCAACAGTAATACCTAACATTTTGATAACGTTAATTCATCCACCTGTCTCATTAGTACCATCAGTGATGTTGTAGTTATTGTGCTAGAGTATTTTACATCGTGCCTTTCCACACAGAGATACTGTAGGTAATAAGAATTTTGTCCTCTTCAATGTGACCACTATGTCTTCTTGAAACAGACACAATAACAGCAACAGTTTCGTCTATCGGTCCGTATTTGAAGTTCCTGAATTGCCTCAAAAGTCTCTTTTACAGATGTTTGGTTTGCATAAGGAGCCAAATAAGGTTCCTATTCGATATTATCTTAAGTATCCATTCCACACTCTCTCATTAAAAAGTCATTTCTAGTTTGAAGGAAATGTGAACCGCCATGTGGTCTGTATTTCGGTATATAGTTGCTTCTAGTTGGTGTGCTATAGTTTATTCTTGTATTCTGTGCATAAACCAGTGTTTGAATCCAGTGACTACTTTAAATTCAGAACTTTAAGGGTAATAGACTCTGGAGATGTGACCATGTACAGACTGTGATTCATTGAAAGACACAGAAATGCCCTGTGTCCCATTTTTATTGATTGATCAGGGTTCAGCTAATACCAGCTGAACCCCTTATTAGATGGTCAAAACTTTCATTTTCATTTAGTACTTTATTATATTGTGGTAAAATATGCATACACATATGTAAATACACATATTAAATATGTACATAAGATGGTGAAGATTTATCATGGCCATGCTATTTAGACAGCATAAAAATTTACCATCTTAACCATTTTTACGTGTGTAGTTGGTGGCTTTAAATGTACTCACATGTTGTGTGCGGCCATCACCACTGCCCACCTAGACAAGCTTTTCATCATCCGTGCCATTGTCTACATGTATCTCTCCCCAAATGGAAGTATTGTCAACATGGTAGTATCAAAAGGCAGTGGAGCCCTTAAGAGGTGATTAGGTCATGAAAGCTCCTCCCTTATTGGGTGGCCCAATTTCCCTTCCATCTTGTGTTCTTGATAGGATCGTCCCTAGCTCTCCTCCCTCCCCTGCACGGAGGATGCAGCCAATAACAGTCCTCACCAGACACTGCACCTGTTGGTGCCATGATTTTGGACTCCCAGCCTCCAGAACTGTGAGAGAACACATTTCTGCTTTTTATCAATTATTTCTCTCAGGTGTTTTGTTGTAGCTATACACACTGACACGGTCCCCAACTGAAACTTGGTATCCAATGTGTATTCACTCCCTGTTTTCCTAGATGCTGGAAACCACCACTCTGCCTTTTGTCTCTATGAATTTCACTGCTTCACGTACCTCCTCACATGAGTGGAATCATACAGAATCTGTACTTTCGTAACTGGCTTATTCCACTTAGCATAATGTCTTCAATATTTATCTGTGTTTCTGCCAATGGCAAGACTTACTTAATTTCTTAAGGCTGAAGAGTATTCCGATGTACGTATTTTGTTGCTCTTTTGATGGACATGTGGGTTGTCTCTGACTTTTGGCTACTGTGGCTAGGGTGGCTATCAACATAGGTGTACTCACTTAATGCTTTTATCATTCGTTAGGGTTATTTTTCTAAATCCATTATTTTATGATTTTATCCATTATGAGTTGCAAAGTGGTGATTTTGTAATATTCTGTCTTTATATGTCAGTTTTTAGAATAATGAGTTGATGTACCTGTAGTCTACAATGGTGACCCAATAGTTTTTTTTTTTTAAGCTAACTTTTTTCATAGCTGTTTATAATGGCTCCTTTGTCCTTTGGAATGACTCTGGTAGCTTTTTATCACAATTTTGTTTTCTGGTACAAAAAGATTTCCCAGATTAATCTTGTACATTTTCTACCCATCTTTGAAATCATCTGTTTTAATTTTTTTGGTCTGGTTCCTTTGGGACATGGTATGTAGAAACCATAGCTCAGGTATGCACTGTGCTCATTAGCAGGGATTGTCATTTTTTTTTTTTTAACTAGGGCTTTCAGTAAACAGAGCTAAAATGTGTAATTTTTTTCTTAAGAGAGAGAAAATCATGAAGTCAGACTGATATTTTAAATTCAAATTTAGGATCAGTGTTTGTACTTGTTTGATTATATGTGGTGTATCGCTTGTGTTGAAAATCTTGATTCTTTTGGATTAATGTAATTATTTTATACTAGATTGTATTATTTGTGGCTTTGAAGTAACAATGGTGATGTTTATATGATAAATAAGCAATGGACGTAGTTAAAAATTTCTTTTTAGTTCTTTTTGTCTTCAAATGATATCCCACTAGGGATATGTATATATATATCCCTAGTGGGATATCATTTATATATATATATATATATATATATATATATATATATATCATATATATATGATATATATTATATATAATATAATATATATCATATAATATATATCATATATATATGATATATATATTATAGCCTTAGCACTGTGTGTTAAAAGTTAATTGATGTTAAATTGGGGTTTGCGTCTGTACTGCCCACATGATACACAATTAATGTCCATTTGCTTCAGTTTGTTTTCAAGTTTTAGGATTTTTTCCTTAGGTGTTTTTAAACCATAAAGGAAATATTTATGGTTTTGAGCAAAAAAACAAAGCAAAACTCCTCAAATATTTAACGAGGGATATCCACAGAAGTCTTGTTTCTCTCCCGCCTTGTTTTATTTCTTCCTATCTCCTATAACTAATTGTTTTCACGAATCTTTGGCTTATCCTTACTTTTTCTTTGGAAACAGAAGAAGGTTCAGAAACCTTGCCTTTCCTCAGAGAAAGGCTAGCATACCTTTTGGTGTATGTAGTACTCTTCTGTGATACTCCTCAAGTGTTGGGCGTCAAGGTTATTTGGACCATTTAGGTATTTTGCTGATTTTGATATGGAAATCCATAGCTTTATGATTATATGGCTTTGTTTTTTGTCAGTGTATCTTAGCAACAGACTTAGAAATGGGATGAAGTGGTAAGAGATTAAGATGTTAAGGGAGGGTGCAGGCCAGTTTGTTAGGTACAGATTGTCTGGTGCAGGGTTGTCGCATTACACAGACCTCTAGCCTTGCCTGCTTTCCCACTGTCCCATCATCATCAGCAAGGCGCATTGTAGCCTTAGCTACTGGAGCAGTCATGATACTAATTATTTTGTCTTTAGACTCCTGAATCACCTTGACTATAGGAATTTGGACCCCTCCTTTTCGTGTGCTTGGGGTTTTGGCTGCTAGGAGGATAGTGAGATACTTTCCCTTCTCCACTCCTGAGCCTTATCTTACTACATTACTTCTTGCGGCCTCCTGAGGTGGGAATTTTTCAGGTACACTTTGAGGGGGGATGGCCTCTTGGAGTGCCTTGGCTTTTGCTGCGTCTTGGTGGGAGATTCTTTTATGGCGTGACCAACTCCTGTCCTCTCTGTAGTATTCTGCCCCATCTCTGAGCTGTGTAGGCTGTGTGTGGATCAGTTCTGTCTCAGGCTCCATATGGTTCCCTTCTCTGTTTGCTCATCCTCAACTCTGGCCACTGTGGATTTCTCTTTCTTTACAGTTTGGGTATTCCATTTTGAGGGATTGTATTTTATCCAGAATTTTTATGGAAGTTCTTCAGAATTTCACATTTTACTGCCAGACATAGCACGGTTCAGCCTAAGTAATGTTAGAGGGGGAACAACCGTTATACCAAAGGGGGAGACAGTGAATTGGAAGTGATTGTTTGCCATGAAAAATTTCCTTTAGGGAAGAACTTCTCCTGGAATGTTACAACTCATTTTTTGTTTAGTTTGTAAGTATGGCCCAAAAGGTGGATATGCATATTTTGCCAAGGGACTGAGGAGTTGGGGTCACGGACACACACGTCTCTGCGTAGTAGACCCGAAGAGTGAGAAGCCGATCAGTAAATCCGTTCGGGCTCATTCCAAAGTTCAAACACCAAACGCACCACAAAATAAACAATATGAGACAGATAGGCCTCTGGGAGAAATACATCACTGGGAGAGAACAAACTGGGATTAGTCCTTATGGGATAATTAGGAAAATCCTTTTGTCAATACTGTTTAATTTCCTCTCATATTCCTAGTTGCCGTATTAACAGTGTAATTAGTGCCTTCTGATAATTTCTAATACGACCTAGAGTTGACCTTTCCCCTTTCAAGGCCTTGCGTCTTTAGTTTTCTTTTCAAAATTTCTAAATCCTGGACTCTGTTGGCTGGCATTTTGCGCGAGAAGCCCCTTTGCACTGGTGTCAGCCCGAGTGGTGGAGGATGAGATCATGTAGAGGTTTGCTGAAGCACACGATTAGCTCAGCTGAATCTGCCGTATTTACAAGACTGGCAGCTCACCACTGATTCAGTTTGTGAACAGTGGACAGGTTTTGGGGTTGCCTGTCGCTGTTATGCACCCCTTAACACCTGCCAGCGTGTGCCCTGATCGGCATGGAACTTTTAAACTTGGATTCTGAAGAAGAGTTTTCTGAAATTATTCCTAGCTCCTAATTGGTCCTTCTGATTTAGTCCAGTTGCACAACATTATCAATGAATAAGCCAAAGTGGAAATTCTAAATTTTCTAATCAGAGATCTGTAACATCCCTTCTATGCTCTCAAAGCTCGGATGTGTCCCTGCAGGAGCCCAGCCTGACCAGCTAGCCTGGTGCTAGAGGCTCTGCCAGCCCCGCGGCCCCCAGTTGGCAGCCCGGATGCCCCTGTTCTCTCACTCCTCCCAGCCTGGCGTATAGCTCCCCTCTGGGCCTGTGACTCGCTTCCTGCAGAGGCCATGTGGGCACACTGCCCAAGGACGGTCTTACAACGCCATGCTAGTGCTGCTGGGCTACTGGCTTTAAGCTGTACCCTGTGCTGACTCTGTGGCCTAAACTCCTATTTGCACCAACTTGCTTAGCTTTGTCAGCTGGACTTGACCCTCCACTGAGATTGGGCCTTTCTTCCCTTTCCCATAACAATTAAGTTTATAGGTCCACTTGACTTGGTATAGAGTACCCAGATATTTAGCTAAACGTTATTTCTGGGTGTGTCTGTGAGAATATTTCTATTTAAGATTAGCGTTTAAAGCCTGGCATGGTTGCACACATGAACTGAGCACTCTCGGGACCTGGCACAGAAGGACTGGCAAACTTAAACTCAGTCTGGGTTTAAATTTATCTCAGAAAAAAACCCCCCCTAATACAGGGGGGAAAAAAATCAGCGTTTGAATCAGGCTCCATAATGCAGATGGCCCGCCCCCACGTGAGTTCCCATCTTCCAATCCATTGAAAGCCTGTGGACCGCAAAGTGGAAGGAAACGCCTTCTTTCTGCTTGACTGTTGACCTGGGGCATTGTCTTCTCCAGTCCTCAGACTTGGGCGTAAAGCAGCATCTCCTCTGGTGCCCAGACCTTTGGACTCAGACTGAGCTACGTTCCCGGCTTTCCTGGGTCTCGAACCTGCAGGTGGCAGTTTGTGGAACTTTACAGTCTTCATGAGTCAAACCCCATAGTAAGTCCTCTCTCTCTCTCTCTCTCTCTCTCCCTCTCTCTCTCTCTCTCTCTCTCTCTCTCTCTCTCTCTCTCTCTCTCTCTCTCCCCCTCCTTATTGGCTGTATTTGCCTGGATAAACCTGGGAGTATAACTTCCGAGCAAATACCTACTTACTGCTCAGGACTGGCTCCTGGAAGATGCCCACCAAATCTCTATCTCTGAGCACTTGCCCCATCAAATTGCAAATATTCTCCAAAGTCTGCCTGGTGCATGTGTCTGAGGAGGTATTTTTGCCTGACTGGAGGAGATTGGTAGCAACGAGAACAAATAAAAGCATCGAATCAGGCAGGGTGTTTGCACTTAGGCACCCTCTGCCAGGAAGAAGTAGAGGCAGAGGTTCCCACAGGGCCCCACCTGCTGTGGGAGGAAGGAAGCCTGACTTCACCTTGTCAGCAACGACCCGCTGCCCTCACTCTGGCCTACCGGGCTATGAAGGTGCAACTAGATTCCCAGACTAAAAGCAGCAGAGGGCAGGGACTGGAGCCTCTTGGTGCCCCGCGAGAGGCACTGCTCCTACCAGGGAAGTTGCAGAGTGAGTTGATGAGTGGATTAACGCGAAAACATGAAGGGATTTGGAAAAAAATCCTTCACCAGGATGAAAAACATAACCTGTGAGAACCTTAGGAAAGGACCTTACCGGTAGGAATGTCATGGGCGATGCAGAATCATCCCAGGCAAAAGGAAGAGGTGAGCTGGGCTTTGTGTGCAAATGGAGAAGAGCAGGCTGAGGGCCGGAGGGAGGGAGGAAGGCTGGGGGTCGGGGTGTGGCTACGTTGGGACCGCAGGTGCAGCTGCCCACCTGCCTGTCTAGTCAGCCATTTACCTGTCTGTCCAGGTTTCATCAGTCTCTTCTTCCACCCAATTTCCATCCTCCTATCCACTATTTATCCATCTATCAATCTGTTCAGCCATCCATCCATCCACCCTAACCAAACATTCACGGCATACTAAGGATTAGAAGCCCAAACATGGCAAAGACATCGTCTCACCGCCATGGGATTGGCCTGCCACGGCGGGATGCACACAGTGGCAGTCCCGTGTGATATGGTGACGACTGGGCAGCCCACCTTCCTCGGCTGTGTGCTGAGGGTCTTTCCTTTTGCCTGCAGTCAGAAAAGCCTTCCCAGAGGGGGCGGGGTTTGGGTCCAGACTTGACCCTGGAGATGTTTATTGCCTCGGGGGTCTCCTTCTCCTTCACCCGTGCAAGGCAGGCACGGGACCAAGTGAATATTATTTGTCATTTCAGAAATGGCAGGTGCAGATTTCATATTGGGCTGCTGGGTGGGTTTGGGGCATCCCTCTTGTGAAGGCCCCCGAGACCCTGCCCCAGCACTGGCCATCACTCATGGGTAGAGCCCCCCATTCTCATTTCTTGGTTCCCGGGACAAGGCTAGCAGTGGGCTTTCCATGCTGGTCCAGGGCCCATTGTCTGTAGTGTGACAAGAACCCCATGAATTTTAATAGCCTCCATTCAGAGTGATTAAAACCTTAATGAAATTTAATTATCTTGATGTTAAGCGTTTTGTGTTAAGTTATTGTATTCTGACCACTCGTTGTTCCGGGAGCTCAGGGCAGCTAACCCTACCTCCACCTTAATGGGAAGGAAAGTAGAATATATTTAAATGAAATTTCCCCCAAAGTAATTGCCTTCAATGAAACACCAAGTAAGCATCAGGATTGAATTTATAAATTGGGCCGGCTGCAGATGAGAGCTACTGTATTTGTCACGCTTCTCATTAATCCAGGGTCTCCAGGAAAAGCCATGTGAAAAGTTCAGACTGTAAGTGACAGGTGTTTGTGGTCCGCAATTGCACTAAACAGGCTCTTAAACGCAGGTTAAAGGCCTCTGTGAAATATAGACTATACCTTAAAACGTGGCCAAAATTTTTGGCATTTTGGACTTTGCATTACTTACGGACCAAATTAGTAGCGCGTTCTGTTAATCAACTGTCAGTGTGAATTGCAGCCGAGTGAGATGCTTATAAATACCAGTAAGCGCGGTTTGCTTTGGCCTGTTGCTTTTTTTTTTTCCCTCCTCCTCCCTCTTTCTTCCCCCGGGCCTTCTGAAGGCCTTCCGCTGATGGAGAGCTTTTAATTTCACATTTTGGCCCCCACCGCAGGTGATAAACAAAGGTTTCCCCGCCGCTCCGGCTGGGGTCAGTTATCCGGCCTCCAGTCAATCCCACTCCCCGTAATTACACACAAAAGGTGCCTGCGATCCGCAGCTAATTTGCGGCCTCTGTTTAGCAGAATTTAATAGCAGGTATTACTGCTGCCGCGGTAATTAAGGACCTTTGTCAATAAGACGGAATGGATGGCCACACTTGGTTGTAATCAGTGGGCTCTCGAGAGCCAGAGGAGTGAGAAAGAGAAGCAATCCATTTTGTGGATAACACCGCCCTCCTAGGCCTCCCTCCCTCCCCGATCGGGCATGGGATAATAATTCCCCAGGCAATGGAAGTACAGGAATAAAAGTACTTACCCTCCAGCCGGTGATTTTTTTTTGACTTTTTATTTACTCTACTGAGCCTTCCTATTTGCTCCAGGCTGCATTTGATGAAGTATTGTTTAAACAGCACCGAGCAAAATGGATGTAGGGAGGTGGGTGTAGGGGAGGAGGAATTTTAACCAGGTGGCGAGGGAGGCACCCTCCTTTAAGGTGGATGGCAGCCTGGTCCGTTTATCAATTATTTCTCCCGGATACAAAAAAAAAAAAAAGACAAAACCAAGTGGCTTCCTGAAAAGGTGGAGGGTGTCATTTTGTGCCGTCTGTGAACATAGTCATTCAGCTCTAAATGGGTCGTCCGTAACAAGCGAGAAGTGAACTTGGGGGGGGGGCGCCGCCGCCCTCCCCCGCCTCCCTAATGTACCGATGAATGGCCCGGGGAGGGGGGCGGCAGGGGCTGGCGGCCACAATTCAAAGACACCGTCAAGGTGTGTGCCCCGCGCTGTAATTGGAGAGGAAGCCGCCTTCCCTCGCCGATTCCCGGCCTTTTTACTGGTTTTAACAAGCGTGATGCTTTTAATAGCGCTTGGAGTGCCAGGTCTTTATGCGCCTCTCCCTTTTTAAAGCAGCTTTAACTATACTCTTTCGGTGGCTAATGTCTGAAAAACTTCTACCTTTAATCATTCCCGGATGAGGCAGCAAACAGGCAGCCCTTGCCTTTTGCAATTACGTGCAGGGCTGCGGCTGCCTTACAGTGATGGGGGGTGCAGGGGGGGAAGAGGGGAGGGGAAGTGGGTAGGGGAACCGCGAGTGCATGAAGCGAGTGGACTGCTGCCGGGCCTAAGCCTGGGGACACAGGGGACATTACCCGGGGCTTCTTGCTAGGCCAGGGCCTCGAATTTCAATGTCCGAACCCTCATGGAAGAAACCCAAAAATCGACTTGATCAGTATTAGCAATGCACCTGGATTTGGTTAATAGGAAAAAGGCCGAAATTGGTTTCGTGGCTATGCCAGGGCTATGGCCAACCCTCTGCCCGACAGGCACTGCTTCGTTCCCGTTGGTTGAGGAACCAGTCTCAGGCTGGGCTGTTCCTGGGACTTGAGTCCTCGGGCCTGGGGAGGCATTGGAGTGGGCTGGCTCCATGTGGAGCTTCAGAAATGAAGTAGCGTCTTTTGAGAACTAATGTGCGCACAGCTTTTGGGGTCCTGCAGAAGGGGGAGCAGGGGCGAGGCTAGAAGAACCCTTGGAGGGTTCCCGGCTCAACAGAGATCGTGTCCTCAAAGTCATTGCTTCATCCCACCAACAGAGTGAGCCAGGGGGGTAGGGTGGGGAGGTAAGAAGGGGTGGGTAAGGGGGAGGGACAAAAGGAGAGAGGGAAGGTCCTTGCCACCTTGACAAGATACATAGTTGCGCAAAATGCTCAACTTCATTGTAAACCTTAAATTCTGCGCTTATACATATCAATAAAATGGGGGTGGGGCTTCTCTTTCTGGAAGTGTTCATGGAGCCAAAGTTGGGCGGATGCTTTAAAGGTGCAGCTCTTCTTGGAGGACAGCTGGGGAAGGAGGTAGGCGGGCTTTGTTGGTGTTTCTGAGCACCCCCTCTAAAGCCTCAGCTAGAAAAGCATCCCTTCCCCCTCTTAACACTGGGGTAATCTAATTCAGCCTGTTAAACTGGGTCTTTCTTGAGGAACGCAGGTGAGACCAACCCCCTCCCCTTCTCAGCCAGGCCTGCGGGGATCCTGGACTTGGGGTTGGTAGGTAAGACCCTCAGCCCCGGCCTGGGGCAGCTCCTTCCTGTCTGGCATTGTTTTTCCGCTCAGATCTGAAGATCCACCGGATTCCCTGGAGGATGCGGGATGGGTGCGTGCCAGTACATCTCCACCACTGAACCGCCACTTGACTGCTTGGGAAGTAGTCACGGTGCAGAAGGCTGCAGGATAGAGAGTGCGAGGTGGCTGGGCAGGCAGGGCAGGAGGAGGCACCTTCCCCAGCTCGGGGCCTCCGGGGAGGGGGTTGCTACAGACCACAGATCCCCGGGTCCTCACTCCCGCCACCTGCCACCTGTGCTTCCTGTGTAACAAGGCTCTTTCGGGAAGTGTTTTCAGAATCTTGAGATGGGGCGTTGGTCTTAGATTATCCTACTGGGCCCTTACTGCAGTCCTAAGTGTCTTTCTTTAGAAGAGGAATGTGGGCAGACCTGACAGTGCTCATGGGAGGTTCAGGCAGATGCTGGGGAATGTGGTCTTTCTCCTAGTTAAAGCACCATTTGTGGACATTTGCTACACCAGCCATGCGGCGCCAGCACAGATGTCCTGTGCACGACCTGTCCCATGAGTAAGCGTGAGCCACGGAAGGCAGGGCATTGGGGGAGGAAGAACTATAGTCACAAGATCTTAGAAGCCCAAGTCTGTTGCAGGCTCAGCACAGGACAGGACTGACTCTGGAAGCTTCAGGTCTTCATTTCCTGTGGCTGGCCTACCAGGACAGGCAGGAATGACATCCACCCCACCGTGAATGCAAGGAGCTTATTAACCAAACACAACAAAAGTATTCTGCAACTTATTAGAGAGTAATTTTTACATGTAGAAATGGGTATATTTTTCCCTTTCCTAGACATTTTCGCACAGGTTGGCTCAGTATATATTTTTTTAATCTTTCACACAATAGCCTGTGGGACCAATTTTTTTTTTTTTTTTTTTTTTGGGTTAAGGGTAGTTTGTTTCCATGGTATCAGCTATAAGCTCTTCTTTTTCGTATTTGGACAGGAATTCTAAATTATAGCACAATGGAGCGTAGGGCTCAAAAACCAAATATACTTCTTGATTTTTGTTGTTGTTGATATTTACATGCTTAATGTATGTTAGGATCAAATGAGAGACATTGGCTTAGAGGAGATGAGAAACTAACTCCGTCACCCTGTGGTGGTGACACTGGGTTGACAGCACAGTCACTTGACTTCAGAGTTTTGCTCCCTTCACCCTACATTTTTAAAAGCAAGGATGAGAATTGTCTCTGATATCACTATGTGTTATGGGAGGGCCTCCCTGTTCTCCCTGCCGATGGGCCAGTCCCCAGAGCCCCACCCTCGCCCTGCCTTGTCCCCCTGGTATGTGGGCCCTCAGCAGTGTTGATTCATGGCACTAATTGGGCATGGTCTATAATCCCAGTATCCTGGGAGGCTGAGTCAGGAGGATAGCAAGTTCGAGCCCAGCCTAAGCAATTTAGCAACTTTGCAAAACCCTGTATCAAAATAAAAAATAAAAAGGTCTGGGGATGTAGGAGGCTTGGGGTTCAATCTCCAATATAAACAAAACAGGAAGGAAACCCCCAAAACAAGAACAATGGCAGTATTAGGAATCAAGGAGACTTGAGCACATTCTGTTAAGTGGCATCCAGAAGGGTGGTGCCACAGGCAGGCAGAGGCCAAGTTTGGCCGGCAGGACTCACCTAGGGCACAGGCAAGAAGCATATTCTTTCAGTGGCCACAAGGAGAATTGTGCTTTGTTCTAGAAGCACAACAGTTAATGGGATTTTGGTTTGTAATAGTGATGCCAAAATACAGAGCTCACTTGCTTTTACTTCCAGATCAGAGAGGATCTGTCTGTCTGAAAGTGGTCCTTCACAGCTGGGCTACTACGTGCCAGGCCTCAGGCTCTCCAGCCGTGCCACGCTCCACAGCTGGCTACTGACCCAGGAGAGTTGCTGCCGTCCCGCAAATCAGGGTCCAGCCCGGAGGCCAGAGCTGTCGACTTCTGGATCATACTTTTGGTTTGCATTCAGTTCAGAACATTTGGATGGGGCATGGCTGACTTGACCTGTAGGCGCTAAGCGGGTCTTTGTGTGGTGAGAAGCAACGGAGACATCAGGGTTGTGGGGAGAGGGTTGGAGAGCAGGGAGGCCATCAGCCGGATGGCTTGATAATAGCCACCGGCTGTGTGTGTGGCAGAGCAAATGTCTCATCTGCTCTGTGCTGCTTTTTCTACATTGGAAAGTGAGGGATTTGGTTATCCCAACTGCTCAAGAGAAGCAGGAGGATGGGAAGTTTGAGGCAAGCCCAGGCGAATTAGAGAAAGCCTGTTATCACAGTTAAACAATTTAAAAAAATGAAACAACGACAAAAATCCCCAGCACCACAAAAGGAGAGAAGCAGCAACTTGGAAAACTCACAGATCTTTAGGCAGCTCCTGAGTCCCATTCTACCCTTGTCCCCAAGGAATGTCCCCATACAGTATTGCCAGATAAAACAGGATGGATGTCGGTTAAATTTGAATTTTAATACTCAATGAGAAGTTTTTTTGCTATAGGTTTATCCTATACAGTGTATGTAAGAATTACTCCATGTCGATTTGAAGTGGAATTTCACCAGCTGTCTGAATTTTCCTTTACTAAACTTGGTACCTTGGTGGCCCTTCCTCCTGTATAAAATGTCAAATCTGAGGCCACAGCCTGTCATGTTGGAGAGTCTCTCTGAGATTGGCGGTGCCCTGTACGACACGGTGCTGTCTCTTTTTCCTGGGACTCTAAGAAATTTCTGCTCTCCCTCTGCGCCGTGCCTTGGTTTCCCCCTTTATTGTGGCTAATCTTTTGGTGGTCTCTTCTGGTTCCTTTTTTCTTCAGAGTTAGTAAAGACAGTCGGGTAACCTGGCATCTGGTGTTGTGTAGACGAAACAACTCACTACTTGATTGCGTCTTTCACTTTTCAAACACTTGTTTTGGCTTCCTGTAGACACAATCCAAGTGCCAATGACCTGCCCTTTTAGTCCCAATTCCCAGCACTTGTAAGGCAAAGTCTCCTTGTAACATAGCCCAATTCCCCCAGCTGGGTCTCCAAAGGGCATTTCGAAGCCCTTTTAATTTCCAATCCATTAAAAAAATAAATCTTCAGAGGGCTTACTTCCTACATAGCAGCATGCTTTTTGGCTCGACAGCTGTCAAACTGAAAAACATTCCACGAATTCTCCCAGTAATTTAAAAGTTGCTCGGACTGAAATACGGGTGAGGCCTGCTCAGCTGAAAGGGGACCATTTGTACCTGGGTAATTCAATTCACTTGATTTTTTTTTTTTTCCCGAGGAACTACTTTCCCAAGAAAAAAGAGAGGGCATGTGTTTTACTCAATTATGAGATGAAGAGTTCTGATCTAACTTGTGATTGTTCCTAACCGGTTTTTTCATGTCACCTCCGGGAAGGGTCATCTCTTAAAGTGTTGCTTGTTCTTAGGCAATAATTAGTTTTGGATGTGACCAGAGTCCATGGGGGGAGGGGCTTAGTTCTGTCACAGATGCATAATACATATAAAAATCCTCTTAGAATCTGAGCTTCCTGCTCATATATGAGTTTTTTTCTCTTTAAGGCTTAACACACGCCAGCCACCATTTGTTTTGAGCAAACACATTGCTGTGAAGTCCTGTAATAACTCGTTGGGGATTTGGAGCTGTGAATTTTCTTATTAACCCTGCTAACACCTCGGAAGGCCCAAGGTGTCTCCCCAGTGCACAGATCTCGCGTTCATTCTCCTGAATTTCTCATTCAGTTATCCTGCTGCCCTCAGTCACGGTTCTGCCAGTCTTATTTGTGTCCTTCCTCCCTCTTTCTTATTCTTCTCTTCTCCATTCCTCCTTTCTCTCCCCCTCCGGTTCCCCCTTCATAGCTTTGCACTTTTTAGTCTCAATAAAAGAGCTTGATGTCTGCCATTGGGAAACCTCACTTCCATTTTTTCCTCTAGAAAAATGGAGCAGGTTTCTTTTAACTAGTGCAAGGCTCGCCTCTCTAAAAGGTTTTTATTATTGAGTGCCCGGGGTCCTTAGTTTCCAACATTTATCTTCCGGCTAAGCAGGGACAGAAGAGGGAGGCAGCCTTCTGCACCCCGAGTTCCTGACTGATCACCGGGCAGTTAAATGGAGGCGACCACAACATCTTCCTCATTGTGTCACGTTGGACTCGCTCGTTAATTTATGAGCCTCAACTGTCAAAATAGTTTGTGCAACGGACCCTAAAAATGGTGATGGGTCCTATCAATCAATTGGACTTTATAGTCGCGCTTCCCTCATCGCAGGCCTGCCTGCTGCATGTAGCACATTAAAAGAAAAACCACGTAAACAGTAGATGTACCCCAAATGAATACGTGACCCCAAACAATTCACCCCTTCACTCAGGACTCCAAGATTCTTAATGTACCAACGAGGCTTTGCCTGCCGAGTCCTCATGATAACAGCAGAAGCTCTTGGGCCTGTTGGGTAGCTGTCCTGAGCCTGGAGATCCCCATTGCTTCCTATCAGCCATAGCCTATGCTCATAGGCAGGCAGTCAAAATGGCGCCTTCAGAGGCCTTTAGACCAGAATGTGCAGATGGAGGGCAGGGCTGGGGGCAAAATCTGTCCCAGTGAGAAATTTTTTCATTTTTTTATTTGTGACTATAGAATAAAAATAGGTCTTAGTAACTCATAAAACCTATTCTCAGATTTAGAATTTCCAATACTGGTCTGCACTCCTAAAGACATTTGATAACGTAGGGGTCCCTCTGTATAAATATTGTGTCGCTCCAGATTTTAGGCCCTGGCTAGTGTTTGTTTATTATGAAGATTTTTCTTTTAACTTTTGTTTTTCTGATCAGAAATACAAATTTATTATTGAAAACTTGAAAACCCCAGAGGGGTGTGGTGAAGAAAGATGTTGTCTGTCCCCCTCCAGGGTCAGCCTCCTTGAGTGCACTCCCTATCTCCTGTGCATTTGAGTTTCCCTATTGAGACCATTGTCTGCACGGTTTTGTTTCTTGCTTTAAAAAGAAATTTCTAAGCATTTTAATGTCTTATGGCTAAGATTCTTTGTTGGTATGTGCCATGTTTGAGTTAGTCAGGCTGATAGGTTTTCTGAAACAACTTCCGAATTCAATGACCTGCTGAAATGAACACTGCCTGGTCACCAAAATATCTATTTACAAATCACCAATGTTCTCTGCAAAGGTGTTAACACTTGTTTGGGTGCCCTTCCCAGATCTGCTGTATGTGTCTGATGAACTCCTATTCATCCTTTAAGACCTAGCCGAAGCAGCTCATTTTCTGTGCATTCTGTGTTTTCTTTCTCCATGACGTTGGCTCCATTATTCTGTGTGTTGACCTCTTTGTTAGTGTATCAATGAGATCAATGAATGGCATTTACTTGTCTTGCTGGTCCCCTTGGCTGGTCCTTAGATGCCCGTGTGTATCTGTGTTGGTGCTGAAATCTTGGTGACTGGCCACCCTGGGCTGCCTGAGACCTCTCGGTACGCATAGAGTCTCCAGTTTTCTGGATTGTGGCTGGCATGCTCATAGATAAAGTGTTCATTTAGAAATATGGCCCAGTTTTCTGGGTGACTGAAATTAAACTGCACTAAAACCCTTTTTAAGCTTCTAGGACTCTTCCTTGATTTCCACTTGGGTGTGAGGACATTTCTCTCAACTGTCCCTGCTGTTGATAGCTGCTGTCAGAGTTCATGGTGGCATTTGTACTGCAAACTCCTAATTTGATATTTCTCTAGTGAATTTAATGAGTACGAGAAAGTGTCATTTAGAGCTAGTTTTCTCTTTGTGCTTTGAAAAATGAAATGCACGTAGTTATCTGTAAATGAGATAATTACCTCCCTACTTTGCTAAAGGCACCTACTAGTGATTTTTTTTTAGCTTGTTTCACTTAATGAAAGCTTTAGAAAATGGGGAGCCCAGAGCTGTTAATAGGCTTGTTGTAATAGTCTTTGAGACAGGGAAATAAAACCAGTTCTTCCAAACCAGTCCCAGAAATAGCCTGATGAAATGGCTGGCAGCTCAGGCATAAATTCAAGTCTTGGTTGCATTTAGAGCAAATGTAATAATAGCTTCAGCCAATATTTTTAATATTACTGATCTTTCAACAGTAATTACCTAGAACTTTTAATGTCTGCAATTAGAGCGCTAGCAATTCAGGGGCCCAGCCCAATGGTGAACTGCATGGAATTGGATACTTGCTATAATTGGTAATTAATCACTTTTCATTACCAGGAAGGGATGTTGTAGTTATTCTGAATAGGTACATCACGCTAATTACAGGCAAACACAAACCTACATATTTGAATTTAGGGCTTTTAGGAAAATAAGCAGCCCCTGCCAATATTCTATGGCAGAGAGATTAGCCCACCCAATTAAACAATGAAGAAGAGGCCGTGTATATTTTGACAAGAACCCATCAGGGCAAGAGTTCTCTTTGCCTAAGGGATTCGATCGCATTTCCACTCACGTCTGTGGGTAATTTAAATTCTTGTCCTTTATGCACATTTAGAAATAGTTCCAAATAAATATTTGCATGTGCGTGTGTTTCCCTTGGTAAGCTTGCATGATCCCAGGGCTCCATCAACTGCCTCATTGTGTATAATTGGCATGTCTGCGTCTCCTGTCTCGACTTTCCTCTCTGGCCTAGTCTTTCTGGAATGTTCATGGGCAGCATGTGTGTGTCTGCAATTCTGTCTTCCCATGGATGTCTTCTGTGTGAATAGAACCACATGTCCCCAGACTTGAGACTGGCATTCACCCCACCACCCCTGCCCCAAGTACTGGGAATTGAATCCAGGGCTTTTGCTGTTTCTCTGGCCTATTTATTTTTGTTTGAAACAGGGTCTCACTAAGTTTCTCGGTTGCCCAGGCTAGGCTTGAACTTGTGATTCTCGTGCCCCAGCTTTCCAGACAAAGGGAAATAAAACCAGTCATTCCAAACCAGTCCCAGAAATGGCCTGGGATTACAGTCCACACCACCAAGCCCAGCTTTCCATTACTTCTCTTTTCCACAAGCTGTCGCCCATCTGCTTTGATTGCCGTCAGGACATGCCACCGTAACTGTCACCATCTCTGCTCCTCTTGTGACCCCCGGCCCCTTGTCACCACCATTGCCCAACTAGGGCTATCATCTCAAGGCTGCATCCCAGGATAAGCAATGTAGGGAGGGAGGATTTACACAGAGAAAATATGCCCGCCGGAATCAGTGTAAAAAATACCCAGCCCTGCCTGGACCCTGCCCACTCTTAACACCACCCCACCTTAGTAATAATGTCCAACCTGCTAACATGGACAACAGAGGAAGACACATAATGTATTAGTTTGGGTTCCTTCAAAAGGCAGAATTTACAGAGATTATAACAAAAAGGATCTATTTGGAACACTTATATATCCAAGGATAGAGCTAGTCCAAGATGGCGGCCTGCATGTGCGAGAGCTGGAGTGACGAATGGCTGCTTAGCCGCGAAGTAGAACTTCCGTCTGGGACTGCCGGACAGCCAGTGAGAGTCTGCTGTGGATTTCAGTTGTTCAAAGAACAACAGTGAAGACCGGAGACCGAAGATTGGTGGCTGAAGATCAGCAGCGATGGGCAGACAGGCGCAAGTCGAGACTGGAGCGCATCTGTGATGAAGGTCTGTGGTGTGTAGCAAGCCGGCGTCTGTAGACAATTGCGAAGGGAGAGCTTTCCCAGAGGAAGACGCTGTGACAATCTTTCTTCTTCCCTTTATACAATTTGAGTCCCTAGTTGGGCCTCCCACATCTGGTAGGGCGCTCTTCCCTCATTGGCCGGCCCACAAATCACTCACACTCTAATCCAGGGTGGTTCTCAATTCCCAATCCAGGCGTGGTTCCTGATTGCCTCAAATTGTCATCATCTCTCCAACGGTCACATTTAGGGACAAGCCAGGCTGCCTCGCCAGATATGATATAGCATGAAAGTCTATCCCTGAGGTGGAGGGGCAGACAGAGTGGGATGGTCTTCACCGGCCTCAGACCCTTGCACGTGTGCCTCTGAAAGCCCAAGTGGGGAGGGGGGGTGGCCAGGAGGAGCAGTCTGTTGAGAGCCTCAGAGCCCTGCGGCGTCGGCGCGCTCCCTCCAACAAGAGGAATCTACTGACTGCTTCTTTCAGGAATATTAGCATCCTTGCCTACTTTCTTCTGGCCAGAGGTTTGTTTTTTATATCAAAATTATTTTTTTTTTCAAAGTTGAGTCATGATGGAGAAGCAGGTCCCAGGCAAATTAGCTCCTTACACGCCACTGATAGTTGAGAGAAGCCAGCACTCGGTGGCTCTTGGGCCTCTGGTGTGGACCTTTTTGGCCCTCTGGGGCCTCTTCCCTGCTCTTCCAGCCTCAGATTGCCCTGGTGTCTCTGAGCCCTGATAGTTCTAACTCTGCTCTGGTCACCAACTTGCCCGTGGCCACGGAGCACTGGCCTGAGCTCAGAGTTAGAAGATTCTTCTCCTTGGCCGGAGACTGCTCACAAGTACACGTATGTGCAAAACACATCTGATTTTAAGGTCCCAGGTGATGGTTCTAGCTTGCTCTCTAACTCTAGAAACGGAAGCCCCACTTTTTCTGTCCTGGTTCCCAGTTGACTTCAGCGACAGGTGCATCAACAGCACGCTGTAGCCAAACTAATATGCAGATAGCATGTAAAAAAAGCGCGTGAGACAAGCCGTTGTTCCAGCGCAGCTTGGTTTTTTCATTCCACCACCTCCTCCCCAGGACCCAGAGCTCCTTTGCCACGTTTCATTTAGTTCCCTTTCTTGCCATCACCAGAGACCTGGAATTGGTTCCCTGCCCGCCAGCGCCATTTCAGCTGAGGGCTCTTTCCTCTGCCTTTGTATCAGGGCTGAGTAACGATGTGACAACATGGGCTTGGGCGATTGATGTCAGATGTTAGCGGCAACATTCATTTTCCCCTAAAATGGACAAAGAAGAGTCGGAGTCATTTAGAAATTTCGTCTGGAAGCTGCACCTCACGGATGATATTCCAAAATTGAATTGGTCTGAAATTTAAAGTGGCTTTTTAAAGTTCTTCCCAGCTGATTGTTCCCGGGGTCGGGCGGAGTTGAGAAAGGCTGAGGGAGCAAGTTAGTGATGGGAACTGCAAATGTCATTTGTTACCTCCCTGACTCCGCAGCAGAAGTTCCTGACAGGAGGTTCCAGAAACCCTTTGCCACATACAGAAAAGTCCAGGGGCTTTGGAGACACACAGCTCGGGACTCCAGCTTGGATCTGTTACTTATGGCTACTTTGTAAGCCTCAGTTTCCCCACGTGTGAAATGGGATTAGCAACACACACAAGCATCTTGCAGAGGGACCTGGTGTGTGTGCACAGAACCTGGTCTCTCAGGGATGCTTGGTGCCTGCGTGTCTTTCCTTTTCATGTAACTTCTTAAGGATCATCCACCTAAATCATGGAAAATGTGGATTAGTGTCATCTTCGTGTAGTGGAGGCTCAGGAGAGGTGAACAAGGGGCCCAATTCCAGAGTTAACACAAGGCAGGGTGACCCGTCTCTCGGGCGGCAAGTGACTGCTCAGCTCTTGCTGTCAGTCAGGGAGGCTGGTTTTGTCCCCAGCCTCATCAGGAGTGCACTGGGCTCTCCATATCACCTCTCCCAGGCTCCCTTCATGCCTTCCAGAATTAACCAGCCAACACATGGCCAAGGAGGACTTTTGGGGATCAGAAACAAGGTGACCCCAGGCGTCCCCAAAAGCCATCTCAACAGAAGCCAAGGGTCCACAGATGATAAGAGTTTCAAATTCCCATTCTCGCTGTTCCAGTGGTACAGGCTATAATCTCAGTGTTCTAAGAGGCTGAGGCAGGAGGATCATAAGTTTGAGCCCAGCCTGGACAGCGTAGTGAGACTCTGTTTCAAAGTGGAAAAAAAAAAGACTGGAATTTGGAATTCATGTGTTTACAAAAAATGTTAAATCTTATGTCATGTGATTTTTTTTTTTTACCACAATAAAATTATTGAAAAAATGGAACTGGGATGTAGCTCAGTGCAAAAACCCTGGGTTGGATTTCCAGTACCACACCAAAATAATAATGAAATAAATAAAACTTCTCCTCTCTGGGATGAATGTTTTTCATGAGAGAGCTGCGCAGCTGGATACGCTAAGCCTGGACTCCAGCACGGCTCGTGCTCCCTCAGGGCCCTCTGAGTGCTCCGCAGTTACTGATCTCACCGTTAGAACAGTTCTACCTACGGCTCTGATTCATGGCCTGGTAATGATGGTGAAGGATGCTCCCTGAGGGTGAGGGTGGGTGTGTTCAATGAGAGCATCGGCGTGGCCGGATCGCGGTACCCAGGAACAGGACCACTGTTATGATAGAGTCCGATATGTTAATGAGATCAATGCAATCTTACATTAAAAAATCCAAACTCGTTTGCAGATGAATGTTAATAAGGAGAAAGCTCAGCCGAGGCTGGATCAGAATCGGTGGTGTGAGCGGTTCTTCCTCAGTTAAGTAAGGTAATTTGTTCAATTTGTTTTATGTCAGTAGGCGGGTGAACCTTTCCTCCCTTTGATTCATGGAAGGAGGTTAGAAAATGGTACAGTAGGAAGGAAATTAACATTTAACCTGCCTGCCTGGATTTTCTAACGGATGTCTCCATATGACTGTGGCCGGGTGCGTAAATTCTCATGATAAACCAGAATGGAATGGCAGCTATTTAAATCCCAAGGAAAACCTGGATGGCAGATGTGACACTCCTACGTGAGACTATGGATGTGCAATCAGAAATTGGAGGACCAGAACCCTAGTCCCATCAACTGCTTGTCACACGACTGAGTCCCAGAGTCCTGGGCCTCAGGTTTTGCACCTGTAAAATGGTACCAAGGGATATAGAGAGCTTCTGCCAACTAAACACAAAATATTTAAATTAATTGATCTAGTTGATTTTGGTTGCTGGGCTAGATGCTGGACAGACAGGGGAGAATGGAATTTCACGAGACTCTGACCTCATGGAAATTATACAGTTTGATGAGACATGCTTTAACCTTTTTTTTTTTTATTATGACAGATTTCAAATTTCCGTGAAAGGAGGCTGAATGTTATAGCGAACTTTCCTACACCCATCACTCAGATTTAAGTGTAACGAAAATGTTGCCATATTTGCATTGTTTGTTTCTCATGCTTTGTTTGCTAAATGGCTTTAAAGCAATCATAACCATTGTACTGGTATCCTGTTGCGGCATGACAAGTTGTTATGAGCCTAGCTACTTCAACAGTGGGGTCCGTGGTGCAGGGCTGGACGTGGCTTAAGTGGATCTTTTGCTCGGGGTCACAAAGCTGCAGTCGGGGTGTCGTCTGGGCTATGATCTCATCTGAGGCTCCTCTTTGGATTTCGTGTGTTTGTTGGCAGAACTCAGTTGCCTGGGACTATGAAACTGAGGCCGCTGGTGTCTAATGGCTGCTCCTTGGCAGCAGTGGTTCACACCATGGCTGTGCACTTCTCCTTGGTGGCCTGGTGGAGAATTTGTCTGTCATTTTACCTCATTTAGGCCTCACTTGATTAGGCCAAGGCCTCCTAGGATAATTTCCCTCCGAATTGGATCAAATTCAACTGATCAGTTACCCATCATGGAAGTGATACCCACCGTATTGACAGGTGCGGTTCCCACTCAAGGGGAGATAGGTAGACAGCACACATAGTTCCATAGATAATCCATAACATCTAAATACAAGAGACTTTTTGAGGACATTCCAGATCCAAACCGCAACAACTGACTTGGGGAAACGGATCAGTTGTCGTGAAAAGTGGTTTATATTCGGAATTTGCCTGTTTGCTATCTCGTTTATGTCATTCACATGTACCTTCATGCCCAGTATTTCCGATAAGCTAGGATTAGCTTGAATTGACTTATTTTGGGAGCAAGAGTATTTCAGAGGGGTATCTGGTTATCAGATTAAGCATGTGAAGTAACCCAACAGCAAAAAAGATAAATACTGCAGCTGTTCACCCATCTGCTCCAGCTATAACAGTTGATTAAGTACAAGTAGAGTAGTGGTCAGTAGAGGCTAGAAAGGGCAGAGGGCAGGGAGGACAGAGATGGAGTAATGGCTACCAAAATACAGTTAGAAAAGAGGATAAGTTCCGGTGTTTTATTGCATAGCAGGATAACTCTAGGTGATAAGAATTTATTGCATATTTAAAATCAACTAGAAGAGCGTGGTAGTACTCAACACACAGAAGTGATGTTTTTGAGGAGATAAAAATGCTAATTAACCAGTTTGATCATTGTACTTTGCATACATATATCAAATCATCGTCCTGTACTCCATAAATATGTACAAATATTATGCTCCAGTTTTAAAAAGCACATGATATTTGATGAGTGTGGTAGTCAGTTTCCTGTCACTTAGACACCATATCTGATGCACAGAACTTAATAGAGGAGAGGCTTATTTCGGCTCCTAGTTTCAGTGAGTTTAGTCCATCATCAGCAGGCTCCAGGGCAGAGAATTCATGGTGGAATGGGATGGAGGAGGAAGGTTTTTTATACTGCGGTGGTTAGGAAGAAGAGAGGAGGAGCCAAGACAAGAATACACCCTTCCTGGTCCCACCCCCACTGACCCATCTCAAACCAGGCTCTGCTCCTCTGACAGGACATTTACCTCTGGCACTCATCAATGAATGAAAATAGTGAATATAGTGCCCCTGTGATCCAACCACCTTCCAAACACATGATACTTGGGGAACATTTTAGATCTGAACTATAACAGTGAGACAATTGGAGAAGACTTCATAATTTTTAAAGTGAAATTTCTAGTCGTATTTCCTTACATTCATTTGTCAGACACATTGCTGATAGACACCTGAACCCAGACTCAGAAGGCCCAGGGAGATGAAGAGGTAAATAAAACGCACACGCGCGCACACACACACACACACACACACACACACACACACACACAAGAAAGAGGAATAGCAGAGAAACAAATAGCAAATAATAAAGCTGTCTCTGCAGAAAACATAATCTTATATTGAGAAAGTCACAAGACACCTCTTTCCCCCACAGACTGTTAGAGCAAATAAGATTTTACTGAGATGACAGACATAGCTTCACATACAAAAATCAGTTGTCCTGCTGCACATTAACAATGAACAATCTAAAAATGATACTAAAATAACTTCACTTACAGTAGTATCAAAATAGTGAAATATTTAGAAATACATTTTACAAAAAATTGTAAGACATTAATATTTGAAAACTATAAATTATCACTGACAGAAACTAAAGAAGACATAAGTAAATGAAGGATAGCTCATGTACATGGGTCACAAAATTTAGTACTTTAAAACAGGAATTGCTCCAAATTGAGAAATAGATATAATTCCTATCAAAATCCTACCTGGCATTTTTTTTTGCAGAAATTGATGAGCTGACCTTAAAACTGCATATGGTACTTTGAGACACCTGGGGAAGTATTTTAAAAAGATAGACAAAACAATCTTGGGAAAGAATAACACAGTTGGAAGATTCACATTTTCCAACTTCAAAAATTATTGCAAAGACACAGTAATCAAGACAGTGCAATATTGACATAAGAGACGTATGGATTAACAGAATAGAACTCAGAGTTTAGTTATAACTCATACATTCATGGTTAATTGGCTTTTCACAAGAGTACCATGACCACTCACCGAAGGAAAGAATTCTCTTTTGAACAAATGGCGCAGGAAAAATGGGATATCTACATGTAAAAGAATGAACTTGAGCCCCTACCTCACATCATATGCAAAATTATATTAAAAATGGGTAAATCTAAGCCCCTGAATGTAGAAGCTAAACCTATACAACTCTTAGAAGAAAATATACATCTTTCGTGACCTTGGAGTGAGTAACGATTTCTTAGGTATGAAAGTCAAGCTATGAGCAACCAAACTAAAAAATAACTTGGACTTTATTAAGATCAGAAATTTTTATGCTTCAAGTAGCACTATTAAAAATAAAAATACAATTTAAAGAACGTGAATTGTATGTCTGGTAAAGGTCTGGTATCTATAGTAAGTTAAAGTCTTTCATAATGTAGCTACAAAAACCAAACAACCTGATTAAAAAATGGGTAGAAGATCTGAACAGACGTTTCTCCAAGGAAGACATAAGTGGTCAACAAACACATGGAAAGATGCTCAGCCTTACTAACCATTAGGAAAACAAAAACTGAGTTCAGTAGTTTTGATTTTCCTTCTGGACTTGTCTGATTGAATACGCCCAGCACCCGCCCCAGTATCTCAAGAAACCCACATAGTTAGCAGCGTGCCAGCTGTAACCGCTGCCCTCCTTGGTTTTCAGTAATACAAATGGGGTCAAGGATAAGACACCGTCAGAGAGAACACAGTGAATTGGCTTTGGCTTACGTAAGTAAATCAGCTATCACAGATGTCAGTTCTACAACAGTCAGTAACCTCTCCTTTGGATGAAGAGATTAACTCGCTAGTTTGTTCCTCAGCAACCATTCAGTGAGTGCTTGCTCAACCGCTATAAGTGATGACTATGGACAGTCCAGGGGAAAGTTGACAATAAATAGAGACGACTCCTGGAGTGACCAGGAGAGAGGAACAAGGTGGCGCTCTCCTGTCTGACTGTACTCCCCCGAGTTTCCCAAGTCAGCCTAACTTCTTGTCTGCTTCGCTGGATTGAAGTGGTGTTGGCCTATCTTGCCCCTAATAAGCATCAGCACCTCCCTGGGCTTTGCAGAAGTAGTTATTCCTCTCCAGGCATCAGACCTTACCCTATGCCTCATTGAACCTTCTTACCTCTGTCCCCTTTCCCCTATCCTGAAACTCTTCTGCCTGGTAAACAGATTGATGACGGTCCTCTACCATTCATCATGGTGCTCCGTGATTGGCTGAGTTCATAGCTGAGTTTCTCTCCCATCTCTATCTATAATTTTTTCATCCAACTCCCTGACATACTCCTTTCATAGCTAAGCTTGAAATTTGGCGAGCCGGCTCCAAATTCCTTGGTGGTCGCCAGCTGCATAGGGGCCCAGTGAGCCTACAGAGGGGACCAGGACTGTGGCCCCGCCTCCCTGGCCATCCTTCTCAGTATACATGAGATGCTCAAATTATGTTTTATTCTAATGACAAAGAGTATAACAAGCACAGGAAATGGCCTGGCATTAATCTTCACTCCATCTTGTGGCAGTGACTGCAATGAAAATGAGAAATAGTTTAAGCTTAACCCATTCTCATTACAATCATAATTACATTTTGTGGTCATTCTTAGTTTCTAGCTGAACCCAACTGCTCGCCATGTCAATTTGAAAGATACAGACGCCTTTAATTTTTCTGCAGCATTCATCTGCCCAGCCATCTGCTGAAGACTGATCTTTGGGAAGCTAAAAATTAGGCTTAAGGAACTTATCTGTTTTATGTTTAAATGGTTTGGCACAGATCTGCTAAACATCTGGATAAATGTAATTTAGATCCATGTGCCTCGAAACACATTGAATTGGGCAACCCATTTATCTTCTTAATAATATGCTTAATAGGATACTAAAATCTGGGCCTGGATTACATGGCTCATGGTATTATGAACTAACCAGAGAGCACGTGGAGTGGCAAGAGAGGAAGTGTAAGGGACCAAATTTTGCCAAGGATGATCCCCTAATCCATAAGCCATGACTGGAGCACCAAGTGGTTACTTCCCTGTGTGCACTGTGCAAGTGGTACCCATCAGAATAAATGCAGAATTAATGCTGCACTGGATTCCTTTGTGTCTACTGGATACACATCCAATATCTTTAGTGCTGGTTTCTTCATTCCTTTTGCATAAATTAATTGAGCAACTATCACGTTCTAGGTGTTGTCCAGGAGTGGGAAAGCAAGGATGAAGCCGAGCCCTTGCCTCCAGGAGGTACCTTTCTGAGTGGTCAGTAAGAGGGGACAAGCCAGCCCAGAAGGCTGGAGGGGAGGCAGGGAGAATTCTCTCGTAAGGGGTAGGCAGGGATGACCCTGTAACATTTCTGTTTCCTGGCTTGGTTTGGGTAACTGTGGTGTTGTGGTTAGGATCTGGAGTGTCCCCCAAAAGTCTCATGCATTTTAATGTTGTGGATTGTGTATGGAACCATGTAATGTTGGTGGATTGGGGTCTGGCCTGGAGGGGTGGATTGCAGTTGTTGGGATTAGGGGCGTGTGAGTTAAGACTAAAGGCGTGTGAAGACAAAAGGTGTGTAGTGGCCACACCTTCGATACCCGGATGCAGGAGAGACTAAGACTGGGACTTGGACTAGTCTCAATAAGTCTCAACTTGCCTGCCTGTTGTGATGTCCGGAGACATACCTCTGCCTCTGCCATGTACCTCCATTGCTGCCGGCCACCCCTGAATGGACTGTGACCTTCTGAAACTGTGAGCTAAAATAAACCTTTCCTTTCTTAAATTTGTGCATGTCAAGTATTGAGTCACAGCAACGAAAAAGTAACTGAGACGTGGGCAGTGGATGCATCACCCCACATCTCTAGGCCTCAGCTTCTTTATCTTTAAATGCATTGACCTAGGGCTGTTGAGAATGAAAGTAGATAGTAGAGATGCTGGTGACTACTGAGTGTCACTAAGGTTTGGGGATAGCATAGCTCATGGCTAGCGGTAGGTTATCTAGAGCAATGGCAGCCTGTGAACTCCAAGGCAAGGTCTGAGGCTTTGCGAGAACGCACAAGTGTGGCTGGATCCGGAGGAGAGAGGAGTGGAGTCAGAGACCAGTCCTGGAGCGTCCTGTGCGCAAGCTGCGGAAGCTGGACTTGGTCCCAGTGTCACGTGAGCCTTCCCACGAGAGATGCAGTGAAGGTAACTTGAGCAGATGGGTGGAGAGTGAATCCCTGCCAGCCGAGGGCAAGACCTGAGAGGGACACAGCATGTGGCAGTAATTCCAAAGCAAACCTTCATGGAGGTGTGTTTTAATAGATTTTATTTGATCATGGATGATGTTTGACAAGAGTTTTGTTTGAGTGAGCTTTCTGAGGATTTGGATTCTATTGATTATTTCAAAATGTTCCTTATATGAAAACTTCAGCAGAGGTAGAGCTGGGTTAGATTTAGTGCAAGTAGCCACTTTGGTGAAGGAATGGGGTCATGGTGCCACAGAGTTTGGGCAGTGGGGTTTATAGCTTAATTTGTGTTGAGAGTCTTGTGTCTTGGAGGCCCCTGCCTTGTCCTTTACAGAAACTAGCTTTGTTCAAGAGTAGAATTCTGGATAAGCAAGAACTGTAAGGGTGGAAACCTGGCTTTATGGTCCTTATTGCCACATGACCTAGGTTTCTCTAGGCCTTCCTTTCCTTATCTGTGAGACCGAGAGAAGCAAAGGGCCACCAAAGGGGTGGATCTTGCAGTCACTTCTCCTGGGATCTCTTTCTGATTCCAGGGCCGACTTTCCCCACAGCTCAGAGTACAGCATGTCAACACGGTGACTGGCTTGCTGCTGTGAGCAATATTTCCTGTTCTCTGGTAGACTTATTTCTTTGTTGGAAAGAAAGGCTAAGTGTCCTAGACATTCCAGACACAGCTTTGTATTTTAGGCCAGTAATTTGAAATGTAGTGTTATTTCTCTATATTATTTAAAAATAAAGACACAGATATGAACAGGGCAGTTGGTAAAACAAATGAGAACGGTAGGTGTCCACTTCAGGGGAAAATACGGTGATGAAGGCTAAAAAGTACATTTTCAGAACTGGCCAGAGAGCAAGACCAGCGCTAATTGATATGGTCAGTCATTGCCGGAGCCTGTGGCCACACAAGGAGCCGGGCCCTTCCACACTGGCCCTGGCTAACCAAGCTGCAGCCCTGGGTTTGGCAGCTCTTAATAGGCGGCAGAATTACATCTGACCTTTGCAATCTCGGCTTTTAAAAAAATATTAAATTTAAAAATGGTTAAATCTCAAATGAGCTGAAATCTTTTGTATGAAAACCCTGTCTGTCATTGCCTTTGTCCACAAAGTATATTTAACTTCACCCACATAATTAAAGTCAGTGGCTCCACCAGCCCTGTTGGGTGTATTGTGTGCACAGAAATTTCAGATGCTGTCATCTGAAAAGGACAGCACTGCTTTCCTTACAGACGTTTTCTTGAGTTGCTCGGCAAAAGCTCTACGTAGGAAGTTGAATCTTGTCTGGAATAGCTTCCACTTTTCCCCCTAGGCCCTCCCCCATGGCAGTCGGGGGAGCAGAAGATGCTTCTTTCTCAATTAGGGAGAAATGCCCAACAAAGGATAGTTTGCCAGGCTGAGCGTGCACTGCAGGTGGCAGTGTGTGTAAGGAGCTGGGATCCACAGGGCCCAGGTCAGCACCGCCACACCCAAGCTAAGGCCCAGCCTCAGGTGCCCCACTGCAGCTTGCAAGCAGGGCAGGGAGGGCTCTGTGTGAATTTAACGGGACGTGATGATTCTGAACGTGGTTCTAAAAATCTAGGTTTCCCTCGTGAAACTCTGAGACTACCAGCTTGAGAGTCCACTTGACTTCATTAAATTAGGCTTGTACCTGTGTATTTGTGGGCACACTTGGCAAGTTATCAAACGATTTTAAACCTGAGTTTTCTTATTTTTAAAACAAAAGTGGGAAAATATTTTTTCTGCCTTGAAGGATTATTGTGCTTTTACTGAGACAGTGTGTCATATTCTTTCCATTTTTTTCTTCTTCCTGGAGAACAAAATGGAAAACGGCCAGTTAGGTTGTTTGTGCACTGAGGAGGATGCCTACTCCATTAAGTATCAGAACAGGTTATAAGACTACCTATGGTCTGTGGTCCCAGCACTTTGGGAAGCTGAGGCGGGAGGATTGCAAGTTCAAGCCCAGGCTGAGTGACTTAGCAAGATCCTGTTTCAAATAAACAATAAAACAGGGCTAGGGATGTAGCTCAGAGTGAAGGCCTAGGTTCAATCATCTATACAAAACAAAACAACAACAGAAAACCAACCCTCTGCCCTCTTCCAAGAAAACCCCCCAACATATAAAGTGATTGTGTACTACTAGCCCAGTAGAAAAGAGAGTCTAATGGAACCCAGTACCAGGAATCAGTTGCACTGTAGACCACTGCGACAAATTATGGACTACTCAGTAAAAAGGGAAAAATAATGTGGACTCCCTACCTCACACTATACACAAGCAATGTTCCCACATAGATTGGATGGAAAGGCAATACTCAGACATTTCAAAAAAGAAAACAGAAGAGATTACTTCATGATCTCTAATTCTTGGGAAATACACGCACGCACACACACACCCATGCATGCATTAAAATTCAGAACTTTTCCCAACAAAAACTTGTGTAAGATATTTGTAATACTTACAACAAAAGATTAGTATTTAGAATGTAGACAAATGGGAAATAATAAGGAAAAACAATAGAAGTACAGTCAAAAACATGAATAGATATTTTATGGAAGAGTAACCTAGAATGGCCAATTAACATATGAAAAAGATGCTCAACCTCATTTGTAATCGGGGAAAATGCAAATTGAAACCACAATGGCATTTATTTATTTATTTATTTATTTATTCGCTTTGAGACAGGGTCTTGCTCAGTTGCACAGGCTGGCTGGACCCGTGGTGCTCCGCCCTCAGCCTCCCAACCGTCTGGGATTTTAGGTGGACACCGCCACATCTGATGGCATGCCATTTGACACAGCAGTTCGTAAAAGCAAACACCTGGGCCACCCTGATGTCTACTGATAAGAGTTGGCTAGGCATGTGATATGATACACACGCAAACACCAATGAGTCACAGCTACCAACAAAACACTTGTGCAGGTTTTTGAGAAAGAATACTGTCTTAGTTACTTTTTTTGTTGCTGCGACTCAATACCCCACATGCACAATTTTACGGAGGAAAGGCTTAATTTAGCTCACAGTTTGCAAAGGTGTCAGTCCATTTACTGGTGGATGGCTGGAAAATGGTGGAATCACATGGCAAGCCTGGAGTCAGGTCTAGGGCCAGAGCCCCAGCCAGTGCAGGTGTTCTGGAGACAGGGACCCATGCTCACAGCATGGCAGAGCAAGAACAATTTGGGAAGAAGGACAGAACCAGCACAGCTCCTTCAGGTCAAGGCCCAAGTGTCCGCCCCTTCCAGCCAGGACCCACCTCCCAACACTACACAGTATGCATATGTACATGGGGCTTTTTGGGGGACACTTCATATCCAAACCACAGCAAATACTGAGTAAAAATAAAAACTCACAGAAGGCCGTATGGAGCAAAATGGCATTCTGTAAAGCTCTAAATTCGGCCACACTGAAGGCAATTGACTGCTTAGATACTGGAATGATGCGCACGTAATTCCAGATCTTGGCTCCCACTTTAGAAGATGCCAGAGGAGGAGTAAAGATGGAGTACCTAGGCAGCGTCACCACTTTTGGGATCATTTCGTGTCTCCAGTTGAGTGGTAGCTTTACTTTGTGCAGAATTTAAAACAAATTCTTTAAACTTGGCCAGAGAGTAGAGCCAGGAGTGTCTGCTGAGGGGAGCTAGTTGTGCCATGTTGAGGGTTCTCTTCCTGTGGAAATTCTGATGCTAGTGTCATGTAGCAGGTTCTTTAATATGAAAAAAATAAAGATGCTACAAGAAGCACGTCTGCAAGCCTCAGCCTCCAGAGTTCATTGTCTAAGAACATGGAGCGCTGGAAAAGAACTACCAGAGTGTTCCTTTTCCTGAGGTGCAGAGGCAGTGGCTCTGAGTCACAGACAAAGACAGTGGAGGGAGCTGGTCTTTTAAATGCCTGTGGTTCAAAGGCATTTTAGACAAAGTAAAATTTTTAAAAATTAAAATATGCTAAAATTTTAGGACATGTGTCAAGGCTCTGCCCTGTGGCTTTAGGACCAGGCTCTGCTGAGGAGATGTGGGTGACCATTTCTTCTACTTTCAGCCTATGTACTTTTTTTCCCCCTAAAATGCTCTGCTCCAGCTGAATGCAGTGTGCATGCCTATAATTTTAGGAGTTTGTGAGACCGGAACAGGAGGATTACAAAATTGAGTACCACCTGGGCAATTCAGAGACTTTATTTTGAAAGAAAAAATTAAAATGGCTAGAGATGTCGCTCCGTGGTAGAGTGCCCCTGGATTTGATCCCAGTATGGCAGAGAAGAAAAAAAAATCCCTGCTGTCAGTGTAACAGAGCTGCAGGCATGTGGACTACCCATTGTTTTGATGGAACATGGATTAACAGTCCACAATCCGCACAGACTAGCTGACAGTAATGTCTTTAATGGGCCCACTATGGCACTGCGGTGACCTCGAAATAATGGGCCGATGAAAACATTTGGAACTCAGTGAATCTTTTTTAATTGGTTTAATCAGATAATTTCAGTTTAGCTTTGTTTTTGGTCATTTAGCAAAGTTCCCAGGTTGATCGGTTGTCTTTCAAGACAAAGGCAGTGGGATTTCTTGCCCAACAGACGCCTTGGGAAGCCATGCTTTTCGGCTTTTGTGGTATTGTTGAAACCACTTTTGAAAATGTCACTTATGGAAATCCCTATTGGCCTAGGAGGAGGAGCTTGTTACCAGAAACCATTGGATCACTGTCAAGGCAGAGGTTCTGCTCCCTCCTTTTATCATTTTCCTATCATCTTCTGAATTTAAGGTTATGTAAAGATCTCTGTCCCAGATTGGTAGCAGTGAGACTCAAGGAATGAAGACGGTCTCTAGCAACCAGCAAGAGCATTTTAATTACAGAGCCTAATTGGATCATGCATGGCTTCCCTGTGCTTTACGATGGGAGGGTTTCAACGCAAGTAACGTTAGAATGTGGGAAGCCTTGGCCACTCCCCTTACCCCGCCCCATGGTAGTTTACATTTTCCCAGTGCTTAAAGAATGGAACAGGTGACCACACTGGGCTCCCTAGCCCATATGCTGGCCCCAAATAGTTTGTGGGCATTATGTACATTTAGAAGCAGTGAAGTTGTTATTTGTTATTATTACATGAAATAAAAGAAGCACCTTGGATCATTAAATATGAAGAAGAGCCTTCACAGTTGGCTCAGGACTCAGGAGAACAGGCAGAGAGGCCTGGAAACCCGCTCGGCTTCTAATTGTGCCTTTACAGCCAACTAGGCTACCCAAACGATTGTCTTTTCCTCTCCGAGCCTTACTGACCTGTAGCTAATGAGATTTGTGCTTCGATTAGTTGTAGAACATAAATTAGCCAATCAGTGGCAATGGATTCACATTATTTCTCATACATGAGTTCCGCTGCAGTGATCTGTATGTAATATTCAGATCAATTTCAAATACTGAGGATGGTGCTGTTCGTGTGGCACCCTGAGAGCTGGAAGAATCTGTGGCCTCCCGGCCGACGAGGGTGGGGCCGGGCTTGGGTGGTACACCTGCCTCTCCTCAGCTTCCAGAGGTTGCAAATTGTGGAAACTTTTCAGCGAACCGAGTCCTCAGTCAATGTCTCTACTTTTTAGCACCAAGCAGCCTGTCTTGGTGCACGGCTGTAATTGTCTCATCTGTCTGATTAACCGGCATCTTGGCATAAAATGTGGAAATTTGTACAGTGTTCTAGGCATCTGTGGGCTTTATGGTACAAGTTCTGTTAGTACTGAAGCCACAGAAAATTAAATGTTCCCCAAAGAACTTCCAGATGTGCTTTATTCTAATAGGGTCATTATACAGTAAATTAAAAAGCAGGGTAAATGGAACTGTAAAATTTAAATTACTCTAAAACCACATCTCTTTGCTTTGAGCATTCATTTGTGGGGTTGCATTTGCAATAAATGTGAATTAGGCAGCTGCAATAACTGTTAATCATATATTTATAAAATAGTAATGAGGGAATGAATAGCGGAGTAAGACAGCTGCACACTTTTCTAATAGTGTGTCAACTGTGAGCATAGTACGATGCGGAACATTGGTGCCGGGCCGCTAGTACAGCTGAATAGAAGAGATCACTTCAGCCTCTTAACTGTACATGAAATTATACATAAAATCCATAAAAGCCCATAATAATGCATTATGCCTCTGAATTGTATTCAATATTTTTCTTTGCTTTGATTTTCTGAAATGAGCTCTACTTTCACCACAGTCATCTTCCAGGGATCCATGAGGCTTTTGTTTCAGGCGATGTCGGCCTTCTAAGATTGCGACTGGATTTAAAGAGACCATTTTTCCACGCCGCTGAGGGGTGAATGGTGGCTCTGCGTCTTGTTTTCTCTGAGTTGTTGTGAGCGGCCAGAGGCTTTGTCTTGGGCTGGGGACAAGGGGTGAGCAGGTCTCTCTGACCATATCTTGGTAGGAGGATGATGGAGAGAGGCTACTGATTGTTCACCAAAGCCCCCGGGGTTTGACGTGGTGGAGACAGGGGTAGCACTTTCCGCCACTGCCAGGCAAATGTATTCTGGGGGCGGGGGTCCAAGATTGGAGGCTCAGGGTGTGTTTAGGACAGGTGATATGAGTCCTGTGGCCCGAGCTGGGGAAGGACAGCTTCTTTCCTGGGCTCCATCTGCGTAGCTGCATGCTTCCTTGGGACTGAGCGCTAGTGGCGGCCTCTTTGGTGATGAACAGAGGGAGGAAAGAAGCCTGGTTCAGGCTTCGCAAGGCAAGAATGAGGCAGCTCTTCCGTGGAGCCGTAGTTACTTAGCCTGGCCTGGTCTTTAGACAGGCTTTGTGGTGCAAGTGGGACTTTGGGATACGCAATACCGAGGCAGAGAAAGGATTGCAAGAGGGAGTGTTCACTTGGAAGGCAGTGATCTTGGGCCATCTCCTCATGTCACTTAACAGCATCCCGGGGATGGGGCTGATGTTTTGAAGAACGGCAGTTAGGACTCCTCACAGATCAGCCCAACCACGCCTTCCTCTATCCGTCATACCAAACCCCTGTAGGGATTGAGGTATGGCAGCTTGGAATATGCTGTTCCCTTAATGTGGAGTTTTCTTCTCTGCTGGAAAACTCCAGTGATTCTTGGATTATCCTACTGGGAAGACTTTCGCATTCCCGCACACCTTCCTTTAGTCTCCAGAGCTGCTATGGCTTGGATCTTAAGTGCCTCCCGAGAGCTTCATGTATTTGGAACTGTGTGTTATTGGGAGGTAGGGTTGGCTGGAAGAGGCAGGTGCTTGGGGTTTGACCTGGAAAGATTATGATAGATTGTTGAGATTGGAAGGTTGTCCAGGACAGAGCTTTCAGTTGTATGTTGTTGATTTGTGGGCCAGAACGTGAGGGATGGGCACCCACCCGGGAGATGGGGCTCCATTGGCAGCTTGAAGTAATTAAAGGAGGGGGGAAGAGTGCTGTAGCTTCTTCCTGGGAAAGCTCTAGTCTTGCAGTCTCCAGACTTAGGCTTGGCTCCTGCCTCCCTTGGTTTCTGATTGCCACGCTGTGAGCAGCTCTCCAGCCTCTGCCCTGTGCCTCCACTGTTGCCAGCTGCCCACAAATGGAATGTGTGAGACCTGCTGAAACTGTGAGCTAAATAAATCTTTCTTTCCTTAAATTATGGATGTTGAATAGTCTGTCACAGCAAGGACTTAAGTAACTAAGACAAGCTCACTGTCCTATGTGGGCACCCACGTGTAATAGCAATCTTATCGCTTCTTGGAGTGCTGTGATTTCGTGATGGTGTTCCCTCAACCTGAGTGCCCCGTGAGTGTTTGTGAATTTTAGTGTTTGCTACGATTTGTTTTGGAACCAGATGCATGAAATGGCCTGGAAGAGTCTGACTTGAATTCTGCTGATATGTCTACGACTAAGATAGGCCTATCAAGGGCACCCTGTTTGGGCAAAAGGGAGCTGACTGCAGGGGGGCTAGAGAAGGGGTCTTAGCAGTGGACAGTGCACCCTGGAATGCTCCACGTGGACCGTCTCCAAAAGATGTCCCAAGAGCCTGCAGCCACCTGCCCATCGTGCAGAACCTTGGCAGGACTCTCACTGAAGGCAGTGTGTGTGGAGCGGGGAATCTGGGGCCCTTTATGCTCCCTGGGAACCAGGGAGGAAGGAGAGGGAGGGGAAAGGAGAGAAGGGGAAAGAGAGAAGGAGGGAAAAGGAGGAGGAGAAACGAGGGGAGGAAGATTGTTCTGTGCCTGTACACTAAGCATGCCGTAATCTCCTAAACGATGGTCGCTTCTGGTATTTTGGTACCAAACTTTCTAAACCAACAACAGTTGATCTCAAAATACAACACAGTCATTATAAAGACTGTGGAAAATAGAAATAAGTACAGAGAAGAAGGTAAATATTTTCTGTAACCACCACCTACCCAGGTACTCCTGGGTATGTTCATTATACTTTCTTCTGGTCTTTGTTCTATTTGCATCCATATCTATGAACCCAAATATAATCAGACTGTACATGATATTTTGAATGTACTAGGAATGTCTTTCTTTATATCAGTAACTGTTCTACATTATAACATTAATCTGATTTTACATAGAATGTCCAACATAAAGAATTCCATGATTTCTTTAGTCATTTCCTGATTTTTTAAAGTATTTTATAGTTTATTTAGCCATTCTTTATATGTCTAACCATTCTCTTCTTGTTTGTGGATTGAGTGAATCTCAGATATATTCTTCTTCCTGTGTTTGTGTTCCTCATTTCTCCTAAGTGTAAAGATCAAAGTCTGGAAGAAGCTGGTTTCTTTTTAAGGGATGGTGAGGCACAGGGGCTTTCATGGGACCCAGTCCTGCTGAAGTGCCCTAGCTGTCCAAGCTGTCCCAGGAAGTGTTCAGAGGTGGCAGGCAGGGGAAGGTTCTCTGCCTGTTGGCCTGCACCCTGCGGCCTGCACTCAGCTCTCTGGCTGGCCAGACTCGAAGGCTGTGGCCTAGAAACCTTGTAAGGAGCCTTTTGGATATTTTCCAAATACAACGTCATTGGGACCCCTAGCACAAGTGACAGATAAAAAGGATATTTTAGCAGTATAAATTTAGTTTAGAAGTTCAGATGAGTAACATTTCAAAATAAATCAGTAAGAACCACAAGGCTGTTCTGTATTTGGGTTTATGTGTTATGTTTGCAGTGAATATCAGCCTCAGCATCCAATTCAGGTCATATTACTATATTTGGAACAGTGAGTATATCCTGCTAGCAAATGATAATTAAAAAATAGCTTATGTTGAAATTTAAGAAAATTTATTAGTGTCAAAAGAGGAAATTATACTGAGTTGTGCTCAGAAACAAGCTGTAGCACTAATTAATGCACCAGAGTGTTCAGTTTTGGAAAACACAAGAGCTACGATAAAACTATGTATAATAAATGATTGAATCAAATATTTCTAGACTACTGAGGGCCCAGGAGAGTTCTAGGGCTCTTAAGAAACACATGTAGAGGCCTGACCCTGTCTCTGGCTCTCTGGACAGTGACAGTGTCTTGTGGATTTGAGCTGGCCAAGGCAAAACTGCGATACTGTTGCTCATCTTGGCATCCAGAGCTCTTGCTGGTGGTGAGCCCACACCCAGGCCCGAATTTCACAGCTGACCCCAAGCATAGTCACATAGGAGCTTATGAGCACGTGGTGCCTGACCATTCTTCCCTCGTCCCTTTCTGTCCTCTGTAAGAGAAGATATGGCCATGATCTCACTCCGGAAATAGTCATAGAGGGATGAGTTCATGGGGTAGAAGATGAACCTAGTGGAGTGCATTTGTGTCTCATTCTAGCCCTGATCGCACAACAGAGGTGTGACTTAAAGAAGGTGACAGCAGAGGACCCCCTTACTACTTGCACAGGAGTGAACACAGCATGTAACCTTTCTGGAGCTTTCTCACCTGAAGAATGAGGCAAACGATAATGGTAAAATAACAACCATCCACAGCTTTAGGGGCTGCATCCCTGTTACTACCTGACAAATGATGTTCTAAAAACATCACCTGTGTTAACTCATGTAATTTTCACATCAACCCTCCCATGAAATAGGTACTTTTATCGCCCAATGTATAGATGAGGACAAAGAGAGACCTGCACGAGCTCAGGGAGGTGTTGGGCATCTGAGTCCATTCCTGTATTCTATGCTTTTCTGTTCCTGTGTCAGAGATACATTTGGGGCATCTTCTGACTCATTTTCCCACTTCCTGAGCATTTTCTCTCATCTCCTGTGTGTCCTTGCCCCTGGGCTTGTGTCAAATCATCTGTCCCCTGGACTGTGGGTTGGACCATCATGCACATTCAGTTCAAGCTAGACTTTCCCATTCTTTCTAAGAATGTGGAGTTGGTTCTCACTGTTTGCTGAAAGTCAAGGTGGGTAGGGTAAGGTGGCAGTACTCTGTTTGACCACATGACATCCAAAGGGGGGAATATGGCTGGCCGACCCAGGCAGAGGGCCAGGCCTTGAGTCCTCCTGCTGCTCTCTCCTGGAGTATGTGATTGAGGCCAGTCTTCCCCGTGTAGGGGTTAGACAAGAGTGTTTCTTGCAAGAACAGGAGTTCCCGTGTGAGGATCTTATTAAGTTGTGTTCATGGAGAGCGTTCTTAGATGCTCCGATTTGAAGACAAATTATAATTTGTAATGCTTTGAAAGTTAATAGGTATTAAGCCTTTGCATCCCTGGTAATTTAAGCTTCACTAAGATGGATCCTCTGTGCCGTGTCAGTTTGATGGATGTATTCTTTATTTAATTCATAGGAAGACACTATGTGCACGAGACCCCTTTCATCCTAGGGCAGTACATGTGGGCACCAGGCAGTTTCTCTAGTAAAGCTCGTCACCCCAAAAGACTTACCCACCTGGGTTTGGGTTCCATTAATGAGATTCTGGCTGCAGCCAGCGGGCAGGCTAAGTAGGTTGCCGGGGGTCCTTTGTGAAGGACTGCTAACCTCCCCCAGATGGTGGCCCTTTGAGCTCCTCCTGCCTCCAGCTTCCTTTTTGCACACTGCCTCCATTTAAAGTGATTAAAGCGGCGATGCGATTGCGTACGACCATCCGAATTCTGTAAACGCCACTTCCGCACAAATGAACGCCAGCGATCAATTTAATTTCTCAAATCAAACGATTAAATTGCTATTATTGTCGGATCATTTTTTATTAAGAAAACCTTTTAAAATGTTAATTATTAGGCCCCTCGAAACACTTTCATCTTTCCCGACTTCGCTCTCGAGCAGAGAGTGTCTACTTGTTTCTCACACCCACGGGAGGAAAATGCGGGCTTCCCTTTCTTACACCTGCAGCCATTCTCCTTAGCTCTAATATTTATGTGAATTTAACTTTAATTTTTCTGCCTTTCATCTTCTGAATTAGGCAGATAATGCACAGATCACTCCTTCACTCCTTCTTTCCTGTTTATTTGCCTTCACAATAGATTCATTAACTAGATTTGGGTGCTCAAGCCACACGACCGCATCCATTTCAAAGGAAGATTTAATGGCATTTCATATTTTTCTACATTAAGGAAGATTAAAGTATATTACAATACCCTTTACTGCCCTATTTTCTTCATTTTAGAAGTGGTCAGTTTTAAAATTTTTTTCCCCCTTTCCTTCTTTCATCTGCACTGTTCGATAAATTGTTCAGGCCTTTCAGATGATAGCCCCAGCAAATTGAGTTCTACATTACAACTCGGACGCATTGTTTAGCCCATCAGCAGTCGGATAAAGCACCCCTATTCACACAGGACATCAAAAGAACAAATATATATTCGAAGTGGGTAAAAGGAGGACTGAGACTCGGATATTTCATTCTCTTAATTGTTAGTGATTATTTGGCTAGGTTCGGGGTGATCATTTGGCTGGCTCTGAACCTAGACTCGCACGCCTGATGTAAAGGTGGTGTGAAGTCCCTATCCGTATCTTCACCGACCTAGATCTGTATTCATGACCACAGATTATACCATTGGCACACGGGGCAGGTGCATCGTCTTTTAATAGCCCAAGGGGCTGTCGAACTAACATTTTAATAGGAGGCAGTAATGTGAAATGCAAGATCTGGACTTAGGCCTTTTTATTTCAGCTGTGTGCCATCTTGAGAAGTAGTCAGGGGACTGGGAGGCATTCTGAGGTGTGAACAAGGGAGATATTAAGATTTAAGATGTTTTATTTTTATTTTTTGTAAGGCAGAGGAGGTCAAGGCTTTGGGGGCACCTCTTGGGACATGGTTTTATTAGGGGGTGCCATCCATCAGCTCACATCTGTGGCGGCGAGTGCTCCCTCACCTCAGTAAGTGGCATATGACCTTGCTTGACACCGAGTCTAAACAATGTTTGGGGATGTCGGTCAGATGCGGGAGGAAAGAGCAGAAGACCGATTTTACAACAGTACAATCATGGGGTGTAGGTTTTAGGCAGTAAGCAGGTAGCCTAGTTTTCTCAAAAGAAAAAAGAAAATAATGGAAAAGTGTAACATTCATTCGGAGGCCTCAAAGGCATAAAAAACCCAATTCCAACTGTTATAGGTCCCTGCAGGAGTCTACAAAAAGAACTAAGCTTTTTAAGTAAGAAAACTAGATTCTGGCCCACAGGGCCCTGTCATTGCTGCTTAATGGATGGAACTCTTTGGATATAAATATGCTGTTTACTTCTCAGCTTCAGCTTTCATAAAATATAACCTTTTTATGATTTACGACCCACAGAAAAACTAGAGGATGGATTTTTAGCTCTGAATTGGTTGGATGTCAACAAGAAAAATATAGATAACATATCGAGGTAGCGGGGTGTTAATGCCACACAAAATGATGAAATTATTTTTGTTTAGAAAAGTTAAGTTTGTTCTTGAAGTTGTTACTGGATAGTGGCTGTGTGAGGCAAGGCTGATGAAAATCTGTGAATGTCTCTCATTTTTAAGTCCTTGCCTGGTGGCTCGCAAGTTTGAGCATGGTGACTTTGTTCTCAATCAATAATATTTTGTTGAAAAGTTTGGGCAGACCACACAGATCCTTCAAAATGGGGAATGTCCTTTGTGTGCCTTAATCACCCGGGGTTTTCAGTACCGCATTTTGGTCACATCTTCCAGTACCAGACGTGCAAACGGCCCTGCTGCTTCTACCCGGAGCCAGCGGCAGAATGAGTTGATTTTTGTTTTTGCAAAGATGATTAGAAAGACTAAAAAGCAAAAAATAAGGAAACAAATACACCCAAATCAGCAAGTAAGCAGGGAAACAGGGGGAAAAACTCTTAAATCAAAAGTCACCCGAATGTGCCTCTCTGTGCACTCATGAAAGCCACATCAGGCCTTGGATGTTGGACTGGAGGGGATATTATTTGCCATCCAAGAATCGCTGTTGATTTTGTAGCTTTCTTTTCTGGTAATACCCTCATGCAAGCGCGCACATGCACACACACACACACACACACACACACACACAATTGTAGATTGTTTATACATATTTATACATTTACATGTATGTATATCTCCCTACTCATGTCATCTTTTGTTTATGTATTTTTTTCCATATAAAAATAAGGTTTTCTTTTTTTTTTTTTTTTTGAATGTTTGGAGTAAGAGCCCAGTCTTCAGTGAATCAGCCCAGAAGTCTGTTGGTACGTTGGCCTGGCAAAGGTTGTCAGAACTGAAAAGGTTTTCTTTCTTTGTTGCTTGCCAGCCCGGAAGCAAGAGATTAACAATGTTGTTTGAGAGTTACATTGCTAAACTAAAAGCTCTTACCTGATAGTCCAGGTTTTTGTTTTGTTTTGTTTTGTTTTTTTTCATAACTCAGAAAGAGCAAAACTGTGAGGCAAGGCCTTGGTGGGTGCCACGTGATAGCCAGGATGGTCTTTCTCCTCACTCCTTGGGTTTGAGAAGGGAGAGAGTCCTGGCCCAGGAAGTGAGAACTCCGGTGGAAGCTTTGCCCTCAGTGTCCGCACCTGTCTGCTGGGTATCTTGGCTTCGGGGTTCTTCCAGCAACCAAGGCTCAGCAGGAATCCTCGGGAAGACTTGGTTGTGTACTCCTTCCTAAGGGTTGTGTTTGGTTGGAATTCCCTGAGGCAGGGAGAGGGACTAGGTTCCTGGTCAGAGCCACTTGGTCAGGACCACAGCCAGCATGGGGGATTGCCCAGAGTTCTGTGAACAGGTAGAGGGCTGCTCACCTCTGTGTTGGTTGTTAGGGAAATTGCTGAGGTAAAGCTACTCTGAGTCCTTAACTCCTGTACTCATGGCGCCTGTTTTGAGTCCTTCTTTGCTGGCCAAGGGCCATCCTCTCAGGAGGCAGGGTCACTTCTCTGGCCTGCTCGTCAGCCTGAGATTGTTCCCTTCTGGGCCGCCCATTGGATGTATCCATAATACACATGGTAGCAGGGTCTCCATCATCCTCTCCAACAACACCATCACCACCATCGTCATCATCGAAGAGATCTTCACAGATCTCTCACACCCAAAATGCACGTGCTCTCCCCAACAGTCTTGGCATGTGTGTGGTGTGGGGGTATTGTCTCCATTTTATAGACGTGTCCAATCTGTGACCCTCCATTTTTTTTTTAAAGGAAGAGAACTGTCTTGGGCTATATATAAAATATATAATGTAGATATTATACATATATAATTAGAGTTTCTTTAAATTTCTTATTGCAACAATCGAGAGCAAAACCAAACAAGAGGAGGCTGCAAGTTAGACGTGCCCGAAACATGCAGAAACCGATTCAGAGGCTAGGGCTTGTGTAAAACTATGCAACAGCGTGAGTCCGTGCACATGCTCTTTGTAAAAAGGAAGTGGGCTGCCCTGGTAGGGATGGGAGGAGCAAGAGCTGCAGAGAGTGCCTTGGGCATAGAGGTATGGAGCGGGGCCTGGAGGCGGGTAGCACTGGCTGTCCCTGTTCTGGGTCAAGGAGCCTCCACCTCAGATGGCCAGTTCTGCTTTCAGATCTGAGGGAAAGCTGGGAGAGGGCAGTCTGCAGATTTTGGAAGGTCAAAGAAGAATAGAACAGGTTTGACTCAGGCCCGGGCGGTGGTTAGTTAGGACTTGATGGTATTGGGGCTTCTAAAATGGGTCTCTTTCTAGGATCTGAGCTAATGCTATGAATCACCTGCCCCCAAGCCATGGACAACAAACCTCGGGGGACTTCTTGCTGTGGAGAGCTTATTGTGGTCCTCAGAGAAGCCTGTAGGTGTGCCCTGGGGGTGCACATGAATGGGTAGGGGCCAGAGTTCTCACACTGTCAGGAGATGTGGAGTTTTGGGGTGCTGAGGGTCAAAAAGGGATTTTTAAAACATGATTGAGTCTCTAATGCTGTCTATTCAGATGCTACGCAGGAGGATCCCATTTGATGCCAGCCTGAGCAATTTCAAAATAATATAGAAATAAAAAAGAGCTGGGCACACAGCTCCGTGTTCTCTGGGTTCGATCTCTGGTGCTAGAAAAACAAACACCGAACAAAACGTGAAGAAGGGAGGTGTTTCCTTCCTTAGCTGGAGTAGTTCTTACTGGTTTTTGTTCTTTCCCAGTGTATATTTCTGAGTACCTAATAAATAGTAGTAAATATGGGATCTGGGCTCTGGGGCTCATGCTGCCTGTGGGACGGCAGTGATTGTTAGGGGTCAGGAAGCTCACAGGCCTCCGCCTGGAAGTGAGGTGACAGCTGGAAGCCATAGACCTAGCCACAGCTGGAGGATTCTGGGCTGGTAGCAGACCAGGAAGGGCGCTGCGTCTTTTCTAGTCTTCTAGTATTTTAGGATGACTTTGGGCAGATTCCTGAGCCAGTTCTCTTGACTAGAAAATCGTTGTGTTTGGCCACTTGGTCTATAAGACACTTTGGGTGTCTGGTCATTTTGATGTTGAGCTATGGTCACCTGAGGACTGCTCCTTGCCAGGGCCTATCACTTAGGCTATCATGCCGTGGGAAAGATGTATCTCCGTTTTACGGACATGGAAACTGAGATCAGGGTGAGGATCTGGTTGTTTTCAATCCAGGCTTGGCTGTTCCCCCACTCTGTCACTAATTATAAGAGCATTAACCCAGGCAGGGGGCCTGTGCTGAGTTACATGCTGCAACCTTGGGAGGGGCAGAAGAACATGATCCCACTGTTAACCATTAGCCTGGTGCTGACACGTCTGTGCCAAGATCCATAAGAGACGCTGGGCAGAGAGTGTCTTTAGGGCTGTGAGGCAGTGGTCTTTTGGGCCAAGTGGTCTTGTCCCTGGGTCTGAGAGTCAGGTGATTCTATGTCCTGTTCACTTGAGGACATGATTATCTTGGAGAAAGAAGGCTGACACATGAATACTCTAGATACTTACTGTGTCCGATATGCCCCAACTCAAGGCCCTGGGCATAGGGCTTGAAACGAGCCAAATTGCCTCAAAATCTTGTGTTCTTTCTCTTTTCCTCTTGGAGTTCTTTCATCTCCGCTTAGAGCAGAGTCTTTGAAGGAGGGAGCTAAAATTCCTGCCTGGTATGGCTTCTTTGGTTGAATTTTGGAAAAATTATTTCTATTGCTTTCTGACCTTCAGCTGTCCTCAGAATCCCAGACTCAACTTCTAGACTGACACCTCGAGCTGACACTCAAAAGGAACAATTGGAAGAAAAAAATATTCCTGGTACTTTAATTAAAAATCTATGTTTGGCTTGTATTCAGGGGCATATTTTTGCATCTTAAAATGCTTCTTTTCTCTTTGTAGTCAGGCTTTGCTTATAAACAGAGCTGGCTCAGAGTCACATTAATTTAATTTTATCTACGATCCACATCAGCCTAGAATGCTATTAATTTGGATTTGACTGCCAGCAGAAAGCAACATTCACTAATATCCACTTTTTAGCTAGGTAATCGTGTAGTAATTAGGATGCGTGTTGTACATAATCTTGATTTAAATAATCCTCGCTTAGTTTTCTGTCTACAAAGATAAAAAAGCTATTTTGTCAGTATTTTAGAAGTAGGAAATCATCCTGATTATTTTAATCAAAATCAGCATTTGTGAATTGTGGCATTCTTTTAGAAACAATTAATCTACAAGGCAGAGATTTGTCTCTGTGCCCTGCATTGTCGATCCATCTCGAGGGCACTAAAACAGAGTAGAAACACCAATCTCAGGGCCCTAGCCTCGTCTCTGTCACCAGTGGCCGGACAGCTCTGGATTGGCAGGATTAGCTCTGGAGGCAGCTAATCAGGTAGATCTCTAAATCTACATTCATTCTTCAGGAGCTGGGTCTTGGGCAGGGACTTAAATTGAGTGTAACTCAGTTTCTTCATTTGCAAGTGTAGAGATTGCTATCTGTGTGAGGATTCAAAGAGACATCGCCTATCATTTCATGTCAGACTCACTCCGGTGGTAATTCTTCAGGCTTTTGTTACCAGGAGGCAGCATCCCACAGCAAGTTAGAGCAAAGGTCATCAGGCTATTTTGAGAAAGATCCAGAAATAAATAGTTTAGACTTTGCAGGCTATACCCTCTCTGCCAAATTATGCAATGCTGTCATTTTAGCTCAAAAGCAGTGCATACAGTGCACAGGTGAATGAGTAGAAGTTTGGTCCACAGGCCATTATTTTCCAAGGTCTGGACTAATGTGAGGCATTGGACTCAGACAAACATCATTTACTATTCAGCTATTGAGCAGGACCTTGGACAGAGGTTGTAAATTCCTATTTTCTTCTATCAGCACACTTTGCATGTAGAAGAAAAGCTCTGAGCACAACGTAGGGTGAATAATTCAATTAGCGCTCACTAACTGTCCTTTCCTAAATTGTGCGGTTCTTAAGCCCAGAGGCAAGAATCTGGTTCCGCATGGCCAAGATACTGTACATCTGTAATACTTAGAAGCTTCGAGGATTGAAGAATGACACTGGCAGGCTGAGATGTATGACAAGGTAGGTAGGGCAGGTAACTGCTTAACCTAGTTAAACTAGACAGGTATCTCAGTAAGTGCTTACCTGATTCTACAGACTTTGCTCTAAAGAGGGTTGGTTTCTCACCCTGCATCTCTTGCAATTTAGCTCACTCGTTCTCTCTCTCTCTCTCTCTCTCTTTCTTTCTTTCTTTCTTTCTTTCTTTCTTTCTTTCTTTCTTTCTTTCATCTTTATTGAAGCAGAGTCTTGCTCTGTAGTCCTGGCCAGTCCTAAACTTGCTATGTAGCCCAGGCTGGCCTCAAACTCACAGAAATCTTCCTGCCTTAGCTTTCTGTGTGTTGAGGTTATAGGCGTGTGCCACCATGTCTGACCTATGTGATGCTGGGGGATTTGTGCTTGCCAGGCCAGTGTACTATTCCTCCAGCCCAAGTATTCTTTGAATCAACTCTTGTCAGATTCTGACAGTCTACCTGGATCCTTCTAGTTACTATGGTAGGACCACTTAATAAAAATGGGAGGTTAAAAAAAAAAAACCAAAGCAAAAACACAACACCCCAGTCACCTGAACCCAGGGGAAAAAATATGCCAAAGGAGTACAACAGCAACAGCAGTAGCTTAAGGAGCTCCTAACGACTACAGCTGGAACATTTTGAACAACAAAATAAATGAAATAGGTTAGATTAAAACCCAAGGTATAAAATAAATGTCCATGAGTCCCTGTTGATAGAAACAAATGATTAAATGAAAAGACAACTGTCAGAAATGTCTGTGGGAGTATACATCATGCCCACCATCCAGAGCATAGTATGGATGGGAGAGACCCGTCACATAGCCAGGCAACCAAGGTTAATACCAGCAACGACGTCATGCCAGCAGTATGTGCCTAATATCACGGGATGAAAATGATACTTTCCTTCTATGGTCTTTCTCCCCATACACGTGACACCAGTCTCTCATCGTGCAAAGAACATCAGGTAAACCCAGACTGGGGTGTGCTTTGCAGAATACCTGGCCAGCACTTCTCAGGACTGTCAAGGTCATCAAACATAATGAAAGTCTGAGAAACTGTCGTGGCCAAGAGTTGCCCGAGGAGACATGGTGGTGAAATAAATATGGTGTCCTTGATAAGATCTTAGCACAGAAAAAAGGACATATGGTAAAACCCAAAGAAATAAGCATAACAACTTTTAAAATATTAATGATAACACCTGCCAGTGCTTGAGTGCTCATTCCACGCCAAGCACAGTACTGTGTGTTTAATATGCTGTGTCTCGGTCAGTCTTTGTGGTGCAAGTACATGCAAAGCGAGGCTGTATCCACGATGCTCTACACTGTTTCCCCAACGCTGTTTTGCAGGGGAGGCTCTGCTTCTGCCTCGAGGACCCTTTTCAACTGCAGATGGGCAATGTGATGATCTCATCTTGTGGTCCTTGAATCTGTTTTCCCTTTCTCTTTGCTAACAAGCCTTGATTTTATTTGGGGTGACAAAGCTCCTTCCTGAAAAAAAAATTCTACATATTATATTGTGTCTTAGGGTTGGAGTAGCCATTGTACCATCAATGAAATGTAAGTAGAGGTCTTTTTAAGGGTCTGGGAGAAATTTGTCCCTTGTCATATTGGTGCTGTCTGGACCGTGGACATAAGGCTGGAGGTGCAGTAGCTAGTGTGACGAGTGTGAGGGAGGGGGCCACATGCTAAGGATGGCAGGGCAGAAGGACAGAAGAAATCTGGAACAGTGTTGCCTTCTTGAAGCTCCCATTCTACCCCTGAATGGTCCATGCCGATCCTGAGATGTGGACCTGGGCTCTAGTACTCTGCCACAGGCCAGGTCCATGGCCAGCTCTATTCTGAACAGAGCGCAGAGCCCGGTAACTGCATTCTTGCCATGTTTCCCAGGGACTCCATTTCCTAGACTTGTGCACTCTGTTCTGGGCTCAAAGAAATTTGCCAAGTCTCAGAAACTTCTACGTGCTGGTGAAAGGATTGGGTTCTCAGGATAGTGCCAGGACCTGGGACATAATGGACACGCCATATGGATGCCATTGCTGCTGTCACTTAGAGCACAGTAGGGACTATCCGTTGCTGTACACATTAGTTACTGTCATTATGACTCTTCTCCCTTCTCGCCATTCTTCTTGGGAGGGGCACCTAGCTCCCTGGAACCATAGTCCTCTCAACTGCCTTCATGTCAATTGCCCCCCGAAGCCTCTGCCAAATGCTCACAATCATCTGCCATTGTGTCAGCTCTTTTGGGTCCATAACTTGCACCCAGAAGGTCCTGTTCCTGCTCCAGTTGCTCTGCTCCTGGTTCTGTGGTGCTGAGGTCCAGGTTTGGAACTTGCACCATTCTCTGCACTGCAGGTCCCATCATCCTCTAGTGCGTGACCACTGAAGAGCAGGGTGATGCTGCTCCAGGTCTCAGTGCCCTGGCTCAGCCTACACCCAAGGCTCAGTATTCTCTTCCTGTGGGAGGACAGCAGCCCTGCAGAGGTGGCTGAAGGTAGACGATCCCACACGAGGGATGGAGAAGGAGCGCTGAAGTATAAATTTCAGGAGTGGCCAGGGCTACATGCCAAAGCAGTGGGGAGATTCGAGGGGGAAGGGATCAGCCAGACCAAATGTGGTCCAGACTCACCCAGATAAGCTCTGAAAAGCCTGTTGGGTTGGAAATTACAATTGATCCTCATTATTGGCAAATTTCCCTACTCACAGAATGTATTTATAATCAATATTTATGGCATCCATCATCACGTGTGGACATGCGCAGAGTGCTGAGTAGTCTGAATTGTCCAATGTGCACATGGCCAGCTGAGGCTGAGGAAGCTGTTGCTCTTGTGGTTTTTGTGATCACACTCTGAGCAGGTGACCCTCGTGGGTGCCACTTCAGTCTTCTGGCTTTGGTTCTTTTTGTGGGTTATATGGCCATTTCAAAGAGACTTCACATGTTATTCTGAAGTGCTGTGTTTCCACCTGAGCCCAAGAATGTATGATTAGCCTTATTGGGAAGTATGCAGGCTAGATAAGTTTCATTCAGATATTAGTTATGGTGCTATGTATTGTGAATTTAATGTTAAAAAACACCATATACTGAAGGAAGTATCTTTAAACAAAAAAAAATACAGGTCAAGATTATGAGTTTATTGGTTTTTAAAAAGATTGTACCCATAGAGAGGCTTGGAGGAATCTGCCCTGCCTTTCCTATAGGAAAGGCTACTAGCTAATTGTATTCACAATTACTTTATAGAGCATAACTACAGCAGATCATGAGAATCAGCAGTGTTAGGTCATTGTGTACCTTAGTAAGAATGGTCCCAGTTGTGCGATAAGAACAAAAACCAGATGATGGTACTTCAAGGACTGAATGGGAGATGAAGAAGTGTGGAGCGAGTGTAGACATGTCTTTAAAGAAGTTTGAGAAGAGAAAGATTAGGTTGTGTTTACACATGGTAGGTGCTCTATGAATTATTTTTTATTGAATTGAGGGAGAGGCCTTACATTCAAATTTCCTAGTGGATTCGTATGTTTCATGTTACCTAGATTCTTCTTTTCACTTTCAAGAGTCTTTAACCTTGATTGAATCAACTTCTCTTGACTTACCCTCAGGCACTCAAGTTGCCCATGGGAGAAGTGATCAGGTTACAGAAGGGCACCTGCGATGTCCCTTGTCTGTCCTCTTGTCTTTCAATTTGAGGCTGATAGCGAATGTATTTTTATAAGCTGTTCCTCGAGGTTGCCAAGTAAAGTGCAGAATGCTCAGTTAAATTGGAATTTTGGGTAAACAAGTACTTTGTTAGAACATGTATGTGCCTCTACTTCCTGAATCTGGCAAATAATCTGGACACATGTGACCTCTTGGCTGGGTTGTCTCACTGGCGTCTTGAGGACCTCTGTTCTGGTGAGTTAAGCAACCTGGCGTCTTCTCTGAGTAAATTGCAGTCCAACACACAAATACACCTTTCATATTTGGTAAGAGTTCAGCAGCAGTTGGTAGATTCAGAAAAAAAACCTTGTTTCTTTCTCATTTCCATGGTGCTCTGTCTGAGACATAGTTCACTACGGATCTGGAGGCCTAATTCTCCCCAGATTTGTCTTGACCTGCTGTGTGACCTCTGGAAACTGCTTCACCCTTCTGAACCCTGGTTCTTCTGCTCTGAAGATCAAGGCATTGAACGAGGCTCCCCAAGGTCCTCTCCACCCCTACAACCCTGTGAAGCGTTGAAAAGTTGGCAGCTACGATGGTCTAAATTTAAAAAACCAAGACTTCTTTCATCTGGAGGGGAATTTAGTCATGATTAAAGAAAAAAAGATGCATTCTATTTGTTTCCTAAATGGTTAAAGACATGATTAACTATAAGAAAGAAAATCCCCAAACCCTTCAGGAAACATTACATTTTATAGTGTATCCTCTTGTCCATTGAGGAAACATTTGCAATCTGTTTGGGGTAGTGTCTGAGTCATTACCACGACTCAGTACCACAGGCAAGAATTTTCTGCTGCTGAAGAATGTCTGGAAACAGATGGCTGTGCCAGCGGGCAGCTATGCAAATGGGTCTGCGAAGGTGAGGCCGAGGCCAAGGCCACACCGTGGGTAATACCACTGAGATGGTGACTGCGTAGACTTCCTAGGGCCCAGGCCCTGTTGTTCTGGGCACTTTCCTCCCATTATCTCAGGCCCCACACTGTCATGACATTGCCACCATCCAGATGACTCGGGTCCCAGCACTGCCTCTTCCCTCCGTGGGGAGCAGAGTTGGATTAGGGGATCAGGAAAGTAGGAACAATTCGCCTTCAACAGCTGAAGAAGAGTGACAGTGTGGTTGCCATCCTTGCTCAGAGATAAGGGATCCAAAGTCAGGGCCTGTTGTTTTTGGATCTGGAGTGTCTCTCAAAGGCGTCATGTATTTGGATGTTGTGAGTTATCTGTTTACTTCATGTGCTGCTGGGAGGTGGGGCCTCATTGAAACAGAGGATGACTGGGGCTTGGCGTGGGAGGAGCACATCACTGGGTAATGACCTGGAAGGATGGCAGCCCTTTCCTGCTCTTTCTGCCCCCTATTTTTGCTGCTATGAAGAGCTTCTCTCCTTCTAGGCCTCTGCCATATGCTTCTACCCTTCCCAGACACCCATGAATGTACTGAGACCTGAAATTGTGAGGTCAAATAAACCTTTCTTCCATTACATTGTGGGTGTCGGATAGTATGTCCCAGCAGTGGAAAAGTAACTAAGACAAGCACTTTGTGTGAATTCCTAATTCTCCCAGTTTTCAGCAGCAAAACTGGTTTTTGAACCCAAGACTGGTTCTAAGCACCTCTGACTGACTTCAGCCTGGCCCCAAGAAAGTGGAAAATTCAAACAATCTTCCTGATATTGACACTTTTCTTCCCCAGACTATTGGAAATGGAGGAGCTGTGAAGTCAAGAGTGTTATCCTTGATTAACAGCTCCCAGGGATGACAGTCTATTTGGATTTCACACATATATTTCATGAATCATGACATGGCAAACACCTCCACGCACTGGACTCTCTGGTTGGAGGTAGAAAGCTGGAGTTGAACACAATTATCCATGTGAACAACAATAGAAACTGGATGCTATTGGGTAGATCCTCTACCATAATGTGTACTGCATTTGTAGATCCTCTACCATAATGTGTACTGCATTTGTAGATCCTCTACCATAATGTGTACTGCATTTGTATTCACTGGTGTGTAGATTTCATGTTTTGAAGCACTGCGTCACTTGAGAGAGATGGGTGGTCTCATTCCTGAGATCTTTGTTGGGGCAATTAGAGCCAAATCTTCTTTTGAGGTATCTCTTAGCTACTTATTCCTTGCTGGGACACAATACCACGAGTTGAGAGGAACGGTTTAATTTTAGCTCACAGTTTCAAGAAGTCTCAGTTTGTTTGTGCTCATGCATCTTAAAAGGAAAGATCTGGGCTTGGGGAGGAGCCAGCCTAAGAGTATATCCTGCCAGGCCACAGCCTTGGTGACCCGTCATACCTCAGTGATTTGCCACACCCTCAGCCATTCATCATACCTTTAGTCATCTGATCCTGCTGAACAAGCACCACCTCCTAATAGCGCATGAAACCCATGGGTAATCAACAACATCCGAATGCAAGAGGATTGTGGGGACATTCTAGACCCAAACCATAATAAGCAGGGAATAGGGCACAAGAACAGAGAGTGTGAGGCCAGCCCCTCTGCCCGCCGGGCTTTGGTCATGATGGTGGTGTTAGGGATTGAATCCAGGAAAAGAAGATGCATTCTGTTTGCTCTACCACAGCCTAGAGCCAAGTCTTAAGGTCAGATCTTATCTCGGATCCTTACTTCTTTTTTCTCGAAGGCACCATCTTCCGCCTTTGCTGAAGCGGGTCCCTGTGCTTGAAACACTGCTCTGGATTTGCTCTGGGGGCGTGTGAAGGCATTTTAGAGATGAGCCAAGATAAGCTGGACTGAGGGGACTGTAGCCTCTCTCCATGGTTAACGGATCCGGATTCCCTTCTTTTCCTTTTGGGAAAGGGGAGCTGGCCCGGTGACCAGGAAAGGCAAGTCTGACTTTCTTCTAAAGCAGTGTGTGGGCAGGTTTTCAGTGATGAAATGGGCAGGACTTGCTCGGAATGAGCTCCCGGCCCAGAGGAGGTGAGGTTAGGAAGGTAAGGAAGAGGGGAGGAAAGTGGGGTTTTGAGGTGTGGTGAGAGCTCTGTGAGTCTACAGATTTTATCCAGGGGTCATTTTTATCTATGCAGTTGTGAGAGAGTAACTCTTCACTTTGGAACATGAAAGTTAGACTGGTTCTTCTGTCCCATGTAAACCTCCTCTGGAAGACCTGATTATCAAGTCATCTGAAACCCCAAGGTATAAAGCCTGTCTTAATAAAAATGATCCAACTTGATTCCAGACGTACCATGTCTGATGCTGTGGGTCAGGTCTGCTCAGTGCTGCGCTGCAAGGGACCTTGCATCCAGTACTCCTCACACCTCTGTGAGGGATAGGTGACTGTCCCCATTTATAGATGAAGAAATTAGAGGCTCGAGAAATGTGCCTGAGGTCACACAACTAAGTGAGGTTTGATTCCAACACAAGTCCTTTGGCTCCAAAATTAAGGCTCTTTACACTGTAATAATCCATTTTAAAAAACTCAACTCCAAAGGAACTTGATTAAAAAATATATGCAGCCCCCCCGCCCCCCAGACAGGTTTTGTAAGAATCACTGTGATAAAATGTTTTTGAGAGTTAAGATCATTGCATTTGACTTTTCATGTTTACTGAAGCAAACAAAAGCTATCATCACAGTGGTGAGAAGGTTCATGAGGGGCAATAGGTTCTCCAAGTTCTCACCTCCGGAGAAGTAGGAGTTCTCTTTGTAGGAGATATGACTGCTAGGAACCCCAGAATCTTGGGAGTCACCTTGTGAATCTCAACATTGCCAGCCCAAGGACGCCCAGCCCCTTCCTGGGATGATGGCTGTTGTTTATTTAGCCTCTAGACTCCACCGCGTAGGAGTGCCTGGGTTCTTTGTGACCAAAGAAGGGCTAACTGTGGTTTACTGGTCGACCAGATGAGCCGTGAGCTACCTACCCAGTTCAGAGAATCTGTGAGTGGCCATGTATCCATCTTCCTTCTTTTCCACTAATTACGCTGATCTCTTTCTTCAGACTCTCCTGTCCCATAGGGACCAAAATGGATTCACGTACTTTAATGTCTGGTTTAAAATAAAGTAACTAGAGCTGCAGTTATTACTGGCACGGGAGCTACAAGACAGTACAAATCAGCTCCTTCATTTTCCTAATAATGAATAAAATCACACCAGCAATTTTCCCTTGAATATATTTGTCAGTCAAAGACCCAACACTTAGAGCAATCCCCCCAGAGCGTCCTCCAGGTACCACCCTAAGCCGGAGGGAGTGCACTTCTCAGCATTGTTACAGCTGGAGCAAATAGGCTGAGAGCTTGTTTAATTTTTTAAAAGAGGGTTCTCCAGCTTTTGGCTGGTCTAATGAAAACTGGTCTGTGTCTACTTTGGCTGAATCCTTTGCACAATGACACTGCCCCTGTTCTATAATTTCTGCTAATTGCCACTTGAACAAAAGCCACATTGTGTAGCTTCTCGGCTGCTCTGCGGTCTCGGAGTGGAACTGGCCAGAATGTCTAAAGCATTTTCATTGTGAAATCATCTTCCCCAGCACAGGCGGCGTCAGCAGAGGCTGGCTTCATATTTTCAAACTGCGTCTGAATACATTTTATAAGAGAAGAATTTAAGCAGGAGCTCTGAGTTGACAATTCAGATATTTACATGCTGATGGCATTACCTGTTATCAGATTTGTAGGTAGGAATAATTGTGATTTAATAAGTGAAGGCTTCAAAAATTTCTGTGTTCCCTAGTTCCCTGAATGCTTTGGAAAGACCCTGTTTGCTTTACAGGACTCAGAAAGGATTGTTGGGGTTTGGGTTGTTCAGTGATGATCCCCATAAAATGACGAGATTAGAGATTAGAGAGATCTGGAATGAATCCTCTATGCCCTTGATTTGTTGGTGACAAATCAATGTTCCCTGGTTACCCAGGATCCTCATAAGTAGGAGATTATCCATGGCCACAGAAACTTCCATGCTGAGGGTCTCAGAAGCACAGCCATCCATTTTGAAAACCTGATTTCAGCATCCTCGGACTAAATCAGAGTTTAGTCACCTTTGAAGATCTAATAAGAGCTTTGAAAACTATTCTTCATTTTAAGTATTTCACAAACATGCTAGAATTTTGCTACAAACTGGCACCACTCTTCCATCACCCCATGGAACTTTCTTTAAGAAAATCTGACTTGAATAAATACAGCTGATCCAAGTAAGAGAGTCTCATGGTGACCAGAATGATTGTGTTATTGCAGGCGCTGGATTTTGTGGAGGAATATGTGGTTGAAAAATTAGAGATTTTGAGATATGGGTGCCAATATTTAATTTTGTTGGGTAAAGCCAAATCATCACCTTTCGCCAACATTTCATAAAAGGAAAGGCATATTAATGCCGGATGAGTAGTAAGGGCATACTTGGCATAAACAGGAAGTCTTTAACTGGAAAAAATTATTTTTTTTTTTAAAAAAAGAATCGAATTGCTCTACTTTGAGAAAATTTGCCAAAATTTTGTCAAATGTTAGGCCTGATATTTAGCATCTGTAGCCGTAAGGACTTTTGGCATTTTTTTTGTCTTTGCTAAAAAGCATTGAAGCTACACAAAAATCACCTTTTTTTCTGAAGTATTTTTAAAATTATTCTTAGTATAGAGGCATGGAGGTAGCATGAGATCAAAGAGCAGAGGGGCAATAGAAAGGAGTTAACTAATGGGGTTCAAATCCCTGGCTCAACTTCTTCACCCCAAACCCCATCATCTGTTGCTGTGCAACCTTTCTGAGCAAGGGCACAAGGGAAAATCTACTACTTTCAGGTTGAATTTGAGGTGGCTGAGGTTGCCAGAAGTCCTTACGGTGAACTGGAACCCAACACCTACACTTGGTCTTCAGTTCTACCCTCAGGACCACAGGAAATGCTTAATTCTTTCCCTTGTGACAGACTTTACAGACAGACGAGATCAGATGCTTTCGTGATCTCTCCTCCATGATTTCTAACTCCTCATTATTTCAACGCAACTTGTCTTCTCTTGGATTCCAATTTGATTTGTCTTCAAACATGGTGTGCATGACTGACTCTGGACCATGGAGAGCCTGTCTTATAGAGAGGAGAATTTTGGTCTTTCTTGTTTTGACTTTTTGTTCTAAATTAGAAATAGTCTGATATCAAGTATGTATTTTAAAATTCAGATTGAACTTGTAGCTAAGACCCAGTAGAGTTTTCTTCATGTGTTGCAGATCAGCTGGTTACCCCATTCTGTAAATGTGCCCCTTCTTCTCTTTTTCTTCCCACCAATTCTGCCTCTATCAGCTCCACTATCAAACATATTTCTAATTAAGTTAGAATTACACTACAACAAAAGCAGACAAAGGCATTGCAAACAAAGCAAAGCAAAATGGAACTAAACTATGGTTCCATAACTGTAGTTTCTACAGGTGCAAAAATCATTAAAAAATATTAACAAGTTGAATCTTCAATGTATAAAAAAGGATAATGCTTTGTAATTAAGAGTTTATCCCAAGAATACAAAGTTAGTTTAATTTTTTAAAAATTAGTATAAATAACCATTTTGACCAGGAAAAGTAGAAAAATTACCTTTCCTCACTAGATGTTAAGAAAAGGAAACTATCAAGCTCATGTAAAACTAAAAATGAAGAAAACTTAAGTTTGTTTAAAAAGCACCGTGAAAAACCTATATTTAAGATTATTTGTAATATAGAAAGATTGGAACCTTTTTTGTGCTATCAGAAATACAAAGATTTTACTCTCTCCACTTCTATTCAGTATTGTAACACAGTTCTTAACTAATACAATAAGATAATAAGAATAAATAAAAACTATCCCAGTACAAAGGAAGAAATAAAACTGCCTTTCTTAGCAGACAACGTGATTGCATTTACAGAAAATACTAAGGCATTGATGAAGAAAGGCTATTAGGATTAACAATAATTTTTGTAGGAGCGAGGTCAATATTTAAAAAGTCAATTGTATTTCTACATACTAACAATGAACAACTGTAAATTAAATTAAAAACACCATTTATAGTGGCATAATACACTGAATGCTTAGGAACAGATGTGAAATGTGTGAGAGTTATTTACTAAAAAGCTCAGAACATTCCTGAGAAATGAATCCCAGGCCATAGACATACCATGCTCATGGATTGGGAAGCTCAGTACTGTTAAGGTATGGATGCTCCCCCAAAAAGACTAGCTGGTTCTATGCAGCCACGCTCACAATCTTAGAGGATTTTTTGAGAAATCAGGGAAGCCAAAATGATGTTTAAAAAGCCACAAAGTTGGAGAACTTATATTATCTAATTTTCAGATTTACTGTAAGCTTACAGTAAATGAAAGAGACATCAGCATACATGTTGGCATGTATCAATGGAAGCGGAAAACAGTATCTAGAAATGTACCCACGTACATGTGGACCATTGATATTTGATAAAGATACAGAGTAATTCAGTGGGATAAGGATAGTCTTTTCAATTAATTATGTTGGAACAACTTGATACCATGTGGAACAAAATCTTCACCGCATACCAAAAGTAAAAAGTTAAAAGTACAAAATACCTACAAAAATAGAAGAAAATCTCTTTGATTTGGGGGGAGGCAAAATTTCCAAGGCCACACATACGTATACATTTCAAATTCATAGACACAATCCTACGTACTGCTACTATATACTTATAAATATTATGATCATGTATATTTCATATTGAATTACAACAAGCTCTTACAACTTAATAAGAAGACAAGGAGAGGCAGGGGTAGTAGTGCATGCCTGTAGTCCCAGCACTCTGGGTTGCTGAAATAGGAGGACCACAAATTTGAACTCAGCCTAGGCAAGCGACCAAGACTGTATCTTAATATAGAAGAAAAGGGGATTGGGGGCTGGCATGTAGCTTATGTGAAGGCCCTGAGGTTCAATCTGAAGTTATGAAACAAAAGAGAAAAGACAACTTAATCTTTAAATAATTTGAAAAGGTGAAAGAAGATATAGGAATAGCTAATATGTCTATGAGAAGGTGACCATCAAAAGTTTCAAGGAGACTGCTAAAAACAATCTTATGATTAGAGCAAATCAGAGTGCATTTCTATTGGAGCAAAGGTAAAGTTATAAATCAAAACCACACTGAGATACTGTAGTTGTGCACTAAAGGGGCTAAAATTAGAAAGACTAACAATCCTAAATACTGGTGAGAATGCAGAAGCAACCGGAAGCTCACACACTGCTGGTGAAAAAACAGTACAACCACTTTATGAAACATTTTTTTATAGCTAAGCGTCCCTTTACAATATGACCCCAAATTCTTCTTTTAGGTATCTTTTCAAAGATAATGAAGTTGTATGTCTAAAAGACTTGTGCAGGAATGTTCTTACAAGCATACTTACTTTGGCTTCAGATGTCCATCAAAGGTGAATGGGTAAACCTTGTGCCTCATGCGTCTGAAGGCGTGAGCCACTGATGCACACCACACTTACGATGCCGTTAACTCCATATACAGAAGATGGCCTAGTGCCTGATTCCACTTGTATGAAATTCTGGAGTGGGCAGAACCAAATTATGGTGACAGACATACAGAAACAGATACAGACCAGATATTGCCTGGAGTGGGTTTTGGGGTGGGAACTAACTGCAAAATGACCTAAGAAAACTCACTTATGTGTGTGAGCACACACACGTGTGTGTGTGTGTGTGTGTGTGTGTGTGTGTGTGTGTGTGTGTGTGTGACACTGGGGATTGAATCCAGGGCCTTTGCACTTAACTACGTCCCTAGTTTTTTTTTTTTTTTCTTTTAAGACTTAGCTAAGTCACTAAATTGCCCTGGCTGTCCTAGAACTTGAGATCCTCCTTCCTCAGTCTCCCAGAATTCTGGGATTACAGGCATGTGCTATCATACCTGGCTACAAGGAAACTTTTTGAGGTGATGAAAATGTTCCCTATTTTAGCCTTGACAGTTGTATGGGGTATGGATATAGTTATAAAATTTCCTTCAGTGGTATATTTAATAGGGATGTATTTTGGTACATGTAAATTCTACCCTGATAAACATGCAGAATCTCGTATGCTTCCCAAACCTATCTCATTCCATCTGGGTTCTTGTTCTAGGAGAGAGTGGTGAATGGTTAACTCAGTCAGTGCACCTCAGTGTTGGCAGAGCATGGTGCTGGAGTTTCAGGAACATTCTGTGGCCATGCCGGAAGTAAGACGCTGTTGTTGTGAGCTTACAGTCTTGGTTTGCTGGGATGATCCCGTTTCAGTTGTCCCAGTTGTTTCTGCCTCATATTGATAAGCTACTTCTGATTTGGATAAGCAGGGTGGCTGCTCAGTGTTCCAGGGCCTTCATGTGGGGTGTTGAGAACTCAGGTCCTCAGGATCATGACAACAAGCTCGTAGACTGCTGTTGAAGTTCTGAACACCTGAATTTAGACATCCGGAACTGCTGTTCCTTCTTACTAGCTGATGTCATTGAGTGCTGTCCACGTGGCAAGGAGACAAGGATAGTGCTTGTTATGGGTTAATGTTGTGGTTAATATGGGATAATGTGGGTTAATATTACTCAGTCCTCGACTCCGTCCTCTGAGATAGGTACTGTCACACTCTAGATGAGGATTTTTCAAGTTCAAAGAGGCTAAATAGGCACTCTCAGTTGTCACACAGCCAATGTTAAGATGTGCGTTATTGTACATGTATTTGTGCTATACAAATTCAGTCTGCTTTTGTTCCTACAGAAATGCACTCTAATCGCCTTTATTCATAAGAATATTTTAAAGCAAGTTTGTCTGACCCAGCACGACTATAGTGGTGACATTGTGAGGACCTCTGGGTGCTCATAAGGACAAGTTCTTAGGGTCAAGAGTTCAGTGCTTCAGTGCGCTGAGCTGCTGGGACCCAGGGAAGGAGGGGGAAGGAACTGGGGCCTAGTAGAGACACAGGATCAAAGACTCGAGGCACATTTCGTAAAGCAAGAATTTGAAGTTCATTTGGCTCTGTTGATACAGTAAAAAACAGGGAATCTCAAGGTTTTTTTAAAAACATTTTTTGATTTCTTTTGTTGGTTTTACATGATGTTTGTTTGCCTTGTCCTGTCGGGGTCCACGTCCATTCTCCTCTGGCCCAGTCCCCATCCTAGGTAGCCTGAGTTGCCCTGGGAGGTAAGTGACCCTGGTCTTGTGCTGATGTTGTGCAGCTTCGTATTTCTTCTTTGTGGGGGGACAGTTTGTCCTTTGGGATGCAAATCCTGCGTTCTGCTGAAGAGGAGAGAGTGGCCCTCCCGTCTTCTCAGCTGTGATGAGTGTGGCCCATGCGTGTGTCTCTTAGATGCCTAGCTGTGCTGGACAGATGGACACACACTGTGCCTCCAGTCTGGTGGCCTGCCAGTGTCTCCTAGAGGGGGCGTGAGAGTGGATTCTAAGAAGTCTCCTGGATACGGGCACAATAAGGTTACTCTCTTTCCACATTTCTCTCAAATTTTCTGCTCAAGCAGAGGAGCTTGTGTTGACATATCTTTGACACCTCTTCAGTAGTTCTTAACACCATTTTATTTGTTTCATTTTAAACTTCTGTTTTTTTGAGACAGTGTCTCACTCGTTTTGTAGCTTACTCCCTGTGTTGTCCCAGCCGACCTCAGCTCTTGGCCTTTCTCCTGTCTCTGCCTCCCAAGTGCTGGGATTACAGGTATGTGCCACCACACCTGGCTTTGTTTGATTTTAAACAAACAGATCAGCCTCAGATCACAGCGCTCCTCCACTTTGCCACATTACCTAATGTTTTTTGTGTCATTTTATCACCATCTTATGATGAACCACACTTTAAAATTATAATTAAAGATTAAGCAAATGATGTGACTATATCAGAAAAGTTCACAAATACAGAAAAACAGAAAGAAAAATACAACCAACCATGGAAATAATTGGATGCCTTTTCTTTAAAATATTAAAATCGAAATCATATGTTTTGTATCCTTCTATTTCTCACTTGCTAATACAATAGCTTACCTATGTACACATTATCACAAGTATTCTATAAACACAACATTAAAGGTTTATTTTATTTTTGATTATAAAATAAAATATAGAATGAGCAAATAAATAAGAATATAAGAATTTAATTACTTGGAGATGATCACTATTATAGTTTTAATGTGTTTTTTGTTCTTATTTTCCTCTATATGTGTTGTTTGTAATGTATTTTTAAAAAATTGAATCAAAGAAGTTTACAATAATCTTATAGTTGCCTACATTTTGCTCTATGACTTTTTTAGATGTATAAACCATAGATTATTTGACAATTTCTCAATTGTTGTGCCTTTGGCTTATTTTAAGCTTTGTGTATATACGTGGTTACAGATATTTGACTGAACAACTTTCAGGGTAGAATTTACATGTACCAAAATACATCCCTATTAAATATACCACTGAAGGAAATTTTGTAACTTTTAAAATTTCAGATTATTTGTTTGAGTTAGAGACCCCATAGAAATTGCTAATTCAAAACCCAGGCATTTTAAGGCTCTTGTTCATATTATTAAGTTATTTTCTAAAGGGGTGTAGCATTTATATTTCCATGAGAAACAAAATGAACACTTATCACACCCTCTTTAGCATTTGGTGCTGCTATTAAAATAATTTTTGCTAATTTGATAGATGAAAGGTCTTATTTTTGGTTTTTCAGTTTGTATTTTAAATCATTACCATGGCTGATCTTTTACCTTATGTTGGTACAATACCTTTTTTTCTTGTTAAGCCTAAAGCTACAGGTCATTGGTGGTTTTTATGTTAAGATGCCGGGGTTGGTCTTAGTTTGTATTTGTTGGAAAAGTGAGATCTGAAGAAGATTGTGACTGATTGACTCACTCGGTTTTCATGTCCCCAGCATGTGGTGGTGATCTGAGCAGTGTCTGACTCACCTAGCGTTTTAAAGGCTGGAAAGATTAAAACCATAATTTTTTGGTACCCTATGACAGAGAAAGAAGAGAAGTGAGAGAGACAGATTCAGGCTATAAAGATTTGTTAAAACAAAACCCCAAATTCTCCACAACAGAAAATAATTGACATTGCTTATCAGAATTGGCACAGGATCATCCCAAACCCCAGCATATTGTAAGAAGACCGAGTGGGACAGCACGTTACATAGACAGAACTGGATTGAAATCCTGTACCAAAGTGTACAAACATGGACAAGGCACTTGCCTTGAACCCCATCCCTGCTTCTGTAAGTGGGACAATGTATATTTTCTTTCAGGATTTTAAATGATTGTGTCAAACCATCTTCATTAAATGAATAAAACCAAGGCTGGCACATAAGGCACTGGCTACACAAAAGCTTTAAAAAACCTAGACCCGGGATTTTGTGATTTTAATGACAGGATTGATGCAGGAGAAGGATGGTAGTTTGTGAAGTACATCCGAAACTACTGAGAAACCAGGGATGTCGATTGTACCGCAGTTAACTTCAGCATAAATATCTTTATTGAATTTCCATACTGGACCAAATAGAAGAGACACTGATATTCGAATTTTATATCCTCAGGAGCATTCAATTTCCCGATCACTGATGAAAGCAGGCATTTTATATTTACTGCAATTCCATTGCAGTTTTCAGGAGATGCTTTGCTACTAGTGAGAGTAACAGCACTTAGTTTTCTTAAAACCCAAGAATGGATTATTTTTCTAAAATCTTGCCTTCTTAACAGTTCAAGAGACCAAAGTTGAGCCGTTAAGTAGCACATATTAGTGGTCAGTTTTTGTTAGTGGAAGGATGGTGTTTTCTACTAGCTACGCCTCCCTCCCTCGATCCACGTGCACTTGTTGCCTGGAAACTCTGTCCAGCCAGGGAGCCCTTTGGTAACAGCCCTCTGGGCAGAGCAAGAAGCATGCCAAGCTCAGATGTGCCGAGGGGCTGGCCCTGGAGTGTTCCCAATGTGCAGTACCCTTTCCCTGCTTGGTGCACACTGTCCATCCCAGATAGACACAACTAGACATGACATGGGCTGGCCACTCAAATGTATAGGAGGATGGAGGGAAGAAGGAGCTGGGGTCCAACGCACAGGCTGCAGGTAGGCCTTAATTTCCAGGGGCTGTGTGCGTGCGTGTGTGTGTTGCGGAGTCGGGGTAGAAGGCATGACACAGGTCAGCCCAGGCCCTTGCAGAGCTGGGCCCTGAGTTGAAGGCAACAGTGGGGCCTGTCTCAACTTCAATCACTTAAGCACTGGAAAGTCTGGCTGGAACCTGAGGCTTGGGCAGATCTGGTCAACCTGTGGACTTTGTCCTGTACATGCTTGGCCAGCATCTGCTGGGGATTAACGGTGACTGGCACCACCACAAGAGGGTGGCACCAGGGCTTGGTGTTGGCAGACTCGTTGCAATCATTCAACGGACAGTGTTTAGGACCAAGCTCTGTGCTGCAGGCTAGAGGCGCAGATGGCAGGACCTGGTGAGTATGCAGACAAAGACACACAACTCAAGCCTAGCGGGATGGAGGAAGCTGACAAGATCCCATGGAGGGAAGAGTCCCCTTCACGTAGGTTCAGGAGAAGCTGCTCAGATAACCTGAGGAATTGAGTGAGTTTTTAAGAGTGGACTGGAGTTTCGGAAGCAGATAGGATGGACGCACTTCCGCGCTCTTTAGTTTTGCAGTGCCTAATGGATGAAAGATCTAGATTTGGAAAAAGGTGAAGCCGGATTGGAGTTCTTGGGATGGGTCACATTAATTAATTATGTGACTGCAAGCAAATGGCCCGGCCCTTCAACTCTCGATCTTCTCACTTATAAGTTGCGAGAGTAAAACTTCCTACCTTATACGGCTGTTTCGGAGACTTTAGAAATCAAAGTGCAATGCGTAGCCCAAGTAACAACTCCACTGGCATTTGGATAGTCTAATAAACATGACGCATAGGTAATGAAGTAGTCCTAGCTCCAATTCTTCCCCAGACCAGGCAAATTAGTTCACTTTGTTGAGGCCGATTCCTTGTCTGTGTGATGGACACCGTGGAGGAAATGGCTCCTGAGCTTTGCTAGGGACTGGCCATCCCATGACACTCCGCCTTTTGCATCACCTTCTCCCTCTGTGTAGACTACTTCCCTGCTGGAACCTCCTCCAGCCTCAGTGGTGTCCTGACCTGTATCTTGCTTGTGTGTAGATATGGGAATATGACCTGAGGAATTATTGCAAACTTATTGACTTAAACGCTATATGGCTATACCTGTGGCTCTTGGTTGAGGCCTTCTTAAGATGAGTGAACCTTCTATTACATGAATACAAAGGATATGAGTCTCTAGACTTGAGTCTAATATTAGTCTATATTTTCAGAGCAGACAGAGGCAAAATGCTTGTTTCTGGCACTGAGAGCTGCCGTTGGGTGGGAAGAAGGGCAGAAATGTAACATACTTGGATGTGAGCTGGTCCTGCTTGAGGAGGCACGCAAGTAGTACTGTGAGTAGCAGGTGGTATCCCTTCCTCTCTGAGCTGGGATGAATGTAACCGTTGCTCTCTGGCTCTTCGTCTCCATTTACCTATCTGCCTTCAATGTGTGTTTCAATTAAAAAAAAAAAAACTACCCTCAGGATCATGAGAATTGCCAATTCGAGTTTCTGTGTTCTTGACCCTGCAACTTCAATAGAAGACCACCTATTACCAGATGCTTGCCAAAGAAGCAATCTCAGTAAATGAGTGAAGCGTCAATAAACAAAAAAAAAAAAAGGAAAAAAATTCAAATGAAGAGATCCCCAGAAGTGTATGAAAAGCAAAGCAAAGTTCTGATGGATGCTGCTGTTCCCTGCCCCTCCTTCCAGGTCCTCCAGCAGGTGACAGAGAGCATGAGGGAGGCTATTATTTCAATGTTCTGAGCCACTGACATGACTCCTACTTTGATTAAAGGTGGATGGACGATATGTTCTATTAGCACATGTTCTCGGATGTTATTAAAATTGATTCCACTTTTCTCTTAAATAGAGCAGAAAATGGACACACAGTTGATTCTGTTCCCATGAAGAAGATCGTATCAAGGATTGGAAATGAAACAAAGCATTTTTTTTTCTTATTTCAGTGTTCACATTTTGATCTTGTGGACTTGGGAGAGTCCTGTCTTTCCTTCCCTCCTTCCAGCCACTGCTGTTACTGTTCAACCCAATGACTTTGCATTTCTCTTCTTGCAAAAAGAGTCATTGCCCTGACATCTCCTCTCGCCTGTGGGGCTCCGGGGCAGCCTCTAAGTCCCTAAGTAGTTTGAGTTGAACAGCTCTGCAGTGGGTGAGAAAATATTCTGCCATATTCACAGGGTGCAATTTTGCATTAAATGGCTACTGAATATTCCTATATAGAAGCGGGGACGGGGTGCACTGCTGCCTGCTGGCAGCGCAGTATCGCTCTGGGCTTGCCCGGGTTTTGGGGTTATGCTGCTACTGCATCCATTGCCTTTAAGTAAAAGAGGGGAGGGAGAGGAGAAACCCACCAAAATCCCTAAAACCTTTTCAACATCCCTAATGTCCCATTTGTGCCAAGCAGAACCTGATGCCGGTGATCTGCTCAACAGCCGGGTGATGACATGCTTTTTGGGTGCGATATATACACCAGGCCATTAGTCTGCAAGCAGCAGTTGTCAGCTTTGTTCCCATTTAGAGTAATTTTCTCACTAATATAGCATATTCTTCAGGGATAAAATGCATTCTCCAGCCAGATATTCCCCCTAATAGTGAAGTTGGTTTAATGATGGGATTTCAGCCAAGGAAGGTAAGCCTGCGATTGCCGCTGGTTGGATATTGAAGCTAACCAAAATGAAAAGGCTTATTTTAAAACACATTCACATGAACAGGCAAAAACCTCTCCTTTCCAGATTAATGAAGCTCATTTGAGAGGAAACTTAGGCAGGAATTTAAGAGCTAAGTAAGGCACTTAGAACCTTCGGGTGTAAAGTCGCGTGTGGGTTTGTGTTTTTGAACTCTGATGACGAATGGGGGGGTCTTAATAGGGAAATGATGACCAGCGAGCTACAGAAAGGCCGGTGTCTTCAGGCCAACCCTCTTAGAAATGGCACCATACGATTTTTCCCCCTCCAGGTACAGGCCTAGAATATTCAAATCAATTAAACAATTAATTCCCGCCCTGCAAACTTGCATGCCAAGCTTCAGCTTGTGGTCAATTCATTTGGTTGAATTATAACCCCCTGAAAAGCAGTGGTTCCTAATGGAAAAGCTGACGGAGCTTTAAGTACATGTGGCGAGTGGCGCTGCTATAATTAACTCTGCTTTGAATCCCCCCATTAATATTTTAAAGATTTTTAATTAAAATAATTAAATGAATTTATGAAAAATACTCAAGCATCTAAAGTATTTCTACAGGGCCCTCGTCTCAGAAGGTCCCCTTTCTGGTTGTCATCTGGGTCTGGATTTCTGCTTTGGTGACTCTCAACCTGGAGGAAGGCAGAGACATCCGTCCCTTTGTGAGTTTAGCACTGGCGCTGTGTGTCTGGAACGTATCTTCCCAACTCCTCCTTTTCCCTTCTATTTTCTTCTCTCTCTCTCTTTTTTCTTTGTTTATAGGGACTCGGGGGTACTACAAGGCAGGAGGCAGCAAACTTCCCTGCAAAGCTTAGCTAGAACTGTTTTAAGCTTTTCGAGACGTGCAATCTTGCCACAGCCAGGTCTGAAGACAGCAGCCGTGGCAATATGCAAATAAGTGAGCACGTTCCAAGAAAATTTTATTTAGGAAGACACAACTTCATGTAATTTTTGCAGGTCACAAGATAATCAGGTTTTTTTTTTTTTTTTTGCCTGACCATTTACAAGTATAATAACTATCCTGCTATGACAAAACACGCCCCTGGCCAGATCGGGCCCCTTGGCCATACTTTGCCAGCCCATCACGTAGTAGATTAAGGAAAGGCTCTGTGTCTGGAGTCAGACCTTGGGGGCTCTTGTTCTGGCTCTGTGCATTGCCTGGCCATGCAGCTATGGGCAAACATTCGGCCCTCTCTGGGCTGCAACTACCCGTGTCTTCCGTGGTGTTGATGATAATGGTAATTACCTCATAGTCCTGTGGGAATGATTTATGGGAAGATGTAGCACACACCATGTGCATGGTAAAATATCAGTGTTAATGTTCCCTGAGGGGACATCACACCTTTGTTCAGCATTAACTTGCTGCGTGACCTTGGGCAAAGGGCTTGACATTTCTACATCTCAGACTCTTATTAACTATGACAAACCCAGACCCCAAACCAAAAAACCTAGGTTTGTGCTAGGACATCCAGGGCTGCTCATCCTCTCGGGTGAGTATTACTCTTGTGATCGCCAGCTTGGGGCAGGGCCTGCTGGGCAGCTCCTCAGTCTGCAACTGCTGATTGAATAAGGCCTGAGCGCAGGATGTGGAATGATGAGCTGACCTTTCCTGGCGCTCCTGAAAGACAGGGCTGGAGTCCTTTTGTGTGAGGGGCCAACTTCCTTTGTTGAGAACTGCAGGGATTTGGTGGTCCATTTACTGTCTTTACCAATCGCGTGCAGGAGGGTGGGTTAATGTCATGTTGTACTTGAAGAAATAACTTTGGGGAGGTTCAGATTGACCCCAAGGAATTGGAAAATTTGAACCAAGGGATCCTCATTCCAAACTCTCAAATTCATTCTTTTTATGATTTTTGCCACGTCTGTAGATTTATCTGTATTATTGCCTACTTAAGATTTGTAATGTGCTGTTTTTACTCAGATTCCTATTTTAAAAGATTCCCTATAACTCAAATGTATTTAGTGCTACATATTTGATGAGCTATTTATATTTCGGAAACCATCTAAAAGAGATTGAGTCACATATGTCTGTGTAAGAAAAACCTTTGCACTAAGCTTTGTTCTAGCGAACTGTGGCCAGAGACAGGACATTTGGCAGGTTCTTTGGGTGGCCTGGTTCATCTATGGCATTAGGTACCATGTTTACTGGTGTCCATGAGCTGGGCATAACACTTGTAGGGAACCTCCTCCTCTCTTCGGCTCTGCTGGCCCACGGGCCAGCTTCTGCAGCTGCCCAGTAGCCGTTGACACCAGATTGACTCCACAGGCCTTACCGTCTTTCCCAACATCACACTCTTCCACCTTGCACACAGGAATTCTGAAATTCTGAGAGCCTTGTGAACAGCCATGTTTGTCTCATCTGCTCAAAAGCTCGGCACTCTGGAAGATTTCCAGCCCTGCTGAAGCCCGCCACCTGGGCAGCTGTGCTCGTACAAACCGAGCCTGCTTGTTCCAAGCCTCAGTGTGCTTACCTGCAAAATGGAGGCACAAATGAAATCTGAATCCCTGGAATATCTTGAAGATTCACCAGAGAAGGCCTTGAAAGTGCTTTCCATGAAAAAGAAGAGGGATCTCCCAGAAACAGAGGTTATAGACCTGGGATTGACATGGTCCTCCACCACTGCATGGCCACATGACTGGGGAAGTGATTACACAGACCACTATCTGTGGTCTTCTGGGCATGTTCCCTGCCTGCTTCCTTCCCCGATGGCACCTCTTGGTCTAAGCATGGCTTCCCTTTGGACACATCCACAAATGGGCCCTTCCCTTGGAACCCGGCACGTGTCTAAGCCCAGTGTTTGATGGCTTGGTTGCTGGTCTGTCCTCTTTCTGGGAAGGCAGATGGAGCTTCCTACTGTCCCAGATGGGCCAGGCCCCAGCCCAGTGCTACCATTGACTCATACTTGAATCCAGCTCATCTTGATTTTATGAGAATCATCCCTGAAAATCCCCATGTTCAAAAGACGACACCAGAGAACCATGGAGCAGGCTCGTCATTTGAATAATCAACCATTTAGTGACATGTCTAGCCTAGTTTAATGACTGAATCAGTGAAGGTATGACCCCGAGTGCCGGTTAACTTTTAAAATAGCTGTGCCCACTGCATGACACAGCCCACAGGAAGCCATTAGGGCCCTGGCAATTACCACTTCCATCCATTGGCGAAGTCCCTATTTTATTTTAATCTGCCTAAGTGCATTTTCTGCACGAGGTTAAAATATAAATCCCTTCTCCTGAACAAGACTGGTTTTCTGGCTGACTTGAGAGCACAATTTACAACTGATTTAATTTGTTCTTCACAAACATTCCTAATGACATTACCCCGGTGCATATACAGACTGCCTCCTCTTATTCCATTAACTCCCAAATCGGGTTTAAAGACCATATTGATGCTAGATGTTATTATGGGTGATTATCAAAACAACAGACAATGCGGCAAAGTGTTTACTAACTGGTTTATATATAATTTCTGTAATAACGACAACAGATGGTATTGCTACAAACACTAAATCACGCTTTTCGCCGCTGAAACAAGTTGGCAGCCTGCAGTACAGAAACGGTGTACGTAGCTCTATACAGATGCGCCAGTCGTCAGCTGTGGCGTTCATCTTGTTAGGAAATGGGTCTGTTACCGCTATTACAGGTAATCTTTCCATTTACAATTACAAATGTATATTTTCAATGAAAATGGTTTTCCGCAGCTAAGCTGCCTGGCGGATATTTCCTCTCTCTAATTGCTACTGTGGTGATGGGTGCCCTGGCCGAGCCAGGCACAGGGCTGTGTTTGTCCTAGTTAATGGTGGCGGCTGCACTTGGGCTGCACAGAGATGAGTCCCTTTTCCAAGACCCTTCCCCGCTCATCTGGAAGGCCATGAGGCAGCCCTAGGGCGTGGCCGCTAGTTCTTTAGAAGCAGAATGTGAAAGCGGGCTTCCTCCTGCCTGGGTGCGCCAGTTGGGGTTTTCTGAGCTCTGGAGGAGAGAGTTTTAAATGTGGGAGAGACGTTCATAACTGATAACAGATCATTTTATTTGTATTTATTGTATTGTATTATTATTGTATTTATTTATTTCGGTGGCACCAGGCATGGAATCCAGGGACTTCATGTTGAGCTACATCCCCAGCCCTTTTTCTTCTTAATATCATTTTGAGACAGGATCTCACTAGGTTGCTAAGTTGCCTAGGCTGGGCTTGAACTTTGTCTCAGCCTCCAGTCTCAGCCTCCCACGGTGCTGGGATCACAGGCCTGTGCCACCGGGCCCAACTAACATTCTCACTTTTTAATGATGGACTCGAGGGTGGGAGTGCTTGCCTGAGTCACAAAGTGGCAGATTGGGAACACCCTCACATGCCCCCCTTCTTGAGGACATCAGTGTGGCTTTTGTCCCACACGGGGACCCTCTCCTACACCAAGCACTGTTGATGCGGCCGCAGTGTGCTCAAGTCTAAGACCGGTAGAAGTCACTAGCATCTTCACGGCTACGTGGTAACTGCCACATACACATAGTTTGCCTGAATCCTTTAGAGTCTGGTGAGGAGCCCTTTTACATGAGGAAGCTGAGCATCAACGCTTCCAGGTTATTTGCATATCATTTGGGAAGCGGCAAGACTTGGGTTTGAGCTTAGGCTGGGACCGAGTCCGAAGCTCTGGCTGAACTACCCAGATCCACTGCCTTTCCAGAGGGGACGTTGGTACTTACACTCTCAGAAAACATTGCCATGGAGCGTAAGGGCAGAAGACGCAGTGTTTCTGTGTCTCCATGGAGCTAGTTCCTGGCCTTCTCTTCCTTGCCTGTTGGTTTTTCCCACTCAGGTGTCAGCTGATGATCTATGCCTGGATGCTTAAGCCACATAGGGCTGGCAGGAGCAGTAGTGGTGCGGATACCATGGGGAAGGGTGGAGTTAGGCACGTGGCTGGCTGCTTAGCAAATGTGGGAACATCTACCCCTTCTGCGACCTCTCCTGCATGGGGTGGGAGATCATGGTACCCACCTCCTGACAACAGCACAGGGTGGTTCCAGGCCCCATGTGGAGGGGATTAGAGCAATATCTTGCACAGAGCACAAGGGCAGAGTATTGGCTGTGTAGCTACGTTGTTGAGATAGTTGTCTGTCTGCCCATTCCTGACCCCACAAGGCCCCTAGTGGAGTTGGTCGTGCCTCCCTCTTTCAGCATGGCTTCGTCTCCCACCATCCTCTGGGATCCTGCCTCAGTTCTCCAGCCTTGGAGTGACTTTTCTTTCTCTTATTCCTCGTTCGGGGCCCTCTAGGGTTGAGTTCTGACCACTGGGGTGATGGGACCAGTAATGTGTGCCTTAGGTCACAGGGCCCAGAGTGTCTTGGCACGGGTGGGTGAGGATCATATTAAACAAGGAAAGCGATGCTGGGGTAGAGGTGATCTACAAAAGGTTCTATGAAACTGGGCCCAGTAGTGCAGTCCTGTAATCCCAGTATTCTGGGAGGCTCAGGAGAATTACAAGTTTGAACCCCAGGCTGGACAATTCAGTTTAAAATAAAAAATGTCTTGAAAACTGAGAGAAGCCCTCCTCCATTCTTTCTTTTCTTTCTTTCTTTTTCTTTTCTTTCCTTTTCTCTTTCTTTGTTTCTTTCTCTTTTTTCTTTCTTTCTTTCTTCTCTCTCTCTCTCTCTCTCTCTCTCTCTCTCTCTCTCTCTCTCTCTCTTTCTCTCTCTCCCTCTTTCTCTCTTTCAAGACAGGGTCTCGCTCTGTATGTAGCCCAGGCTGCTCCTGAACTCACTGTGTGGCCCAGGCTAGAGCCCTCTTTCATTCTGAAAGACCAGGGACTGGATTGCAGACTCTCAGTATTACCCCTGTGCTCCCCCTGGTGCACACAGCTGAAGTGAGCTTCACGTCTCCTACAGGTTGAGAGATCTGAGCAGATCTGATTGATCTTCGCTGCCCACATGACCCAAGTCCCCATGGTCCTCACCACGATGCTCAGCTGCCTGGTCAGTGAGGAGTCCGTCGGCCTAAAAGGAGCAACTGCTTTTTGTGCTTGAGAGAGGCCTCCCACAATTGACTTTAGAGGCAGCAATATGTCTGTATCTAGTCAGTGAGGAGTGATCACAACCAGCCCAGCAAGGTCTGGTGCTGGGAGCCGCTGGATCAGACAGTGAGTCCCAGGCCCTGCAGGGCTTGGCTAAATCAGCCCAGGTGTCTGGAAGGTCTCTTTCTCCTATGGCCAGCTACCCTTTAATCTGGGTCATTTTCATATGCATGTGGGAAACAGGTTTTTTGCCTTCTTCCTGAGTAGCCAAGATCGAAGGCCTGAGACCCCATCCAGCCCCGTGGCCACGGGGCAGATTCCTCCTGCTGCCTCCTGTCTTTCTGGGTCAGATGGCCCTGAGGACTGACCCAGGACAGGATCTTGCCACGCTCTAGTGAGAGGCCAGTCATGCACTTCCTGGTGATTGCTTTGTACGGGAACAATGAATCGTTGCCTCCCTGTAATTTTCTGCTTGGAACTCTCTCTGGTAATCCTGGCCGCTTCCCCCTGACCTCACAGCTGGCCCTGGACCCTGACCACACGGTGCCTTCTCGTCACATGCACAGTGAGCCGCTTTTCTTGGGCTTGTTACCCTTCTCTCCCTCTCTCTCTTTCTCTTAGGTGGCACTAAAGACCGGGCCTCAGGACTGTCACACCGAGCTATATCCCCAGCCTGTTTTTCACTTTTGTTTGTGAGACAGTCTTACCGAGTCACTAAGTTGCCCAGGCTGGGCTTAGACTCCTACTCCTCTTACTGTATCACTAGTCCAGGTTCAGGCTTTCAGTCTTTTTCTGCCTTGGAACTGGTCCTTTGCTTTCGGAAGGCCTTGCCACCAGCAGATGAAATCCCTTGAAACTTAACTTGATTTAAATTCCAGCTCCATGACTCCTTAGTCTGCAGGTAAATAAACTCAGCCGTTTAATCTTTAGAGGGAGGATAATAGAACGTCGGCGAGGAGGCAGCACGTAACAGGCTCTCTCAAAATGGAGGATCCTATTATTAACATCTCTGTGTCCTCCAGAAGCTTCATGGGAATTATTAGGCATTTGACATTTCCGTCCAGAATCCAAGTCATTGCAAAAGTTGTACTGCTTCTGGTATCCAGCACTCCCTCCTCAGCAAATGTGAACTTAAAATTTGTCCTTGGCCACTTTCTAACCAAATTCTAGTCCGAGATTGATTTTACTCCATTCACCATTCCAGAAAGAGGAGTCATGCGCTCTCGGAGGGCATACAGACACGTTATGGGGTCGTGTGGTGTAAAAGAAAGCTAAGATTCAGTGCTTCACGAGAACGTTTGCTTTCAACAAAAAAGGTTTCCTTGAGATGTCAGAAGATGAAATATTATGGAGAGATTAGAAGATTGGAATTGGCCAAGAACAGGAAAGGTCTGAGTCTATCCTGATCTGGGGACCAGGGTCCCATTTTCCCTTCTGTAAAACTGGGGAGGTGAGGCTTGGACAACTTGGTGCCCGAGGACCCTCTTGGATCTGGCATTTGCCATGTTTGATGCCGCGGTGAGGTCCAGTGGGCAGATTTGGCCTGTGGCTCGCCCGCTGAGCAGGGACAGGCATATAGAGACTTTTCTGGGCTGCCGTGAAGGGCCGCTGCGCCTTACACCATGACATTCTTCCTTGTCCGTGTCATGCCAAACTGGCGTCATTAGCAGGCGTATCGCAAAGTGGATCTGCCAAATCTAGCAGATTTAAAAAATGACTTCCCAAGGTTATAAAAGACTTTAATTAGGATTTCACGAAGGTGGAGACTGAGGATTTGCTAATTGCTACGCTGTAATTTTTTTTTTTTTTTTTTTTTTTTGCAATATTCGAAGCTGTGCAGCTCTGGAGATAGGAAAGAGTGAACTGCATTTTGAGGGCAGGGTACAAAGTGACAACAGTGATAGATATGCTAATTTCTTCATTCACTCCACTTCACTTCTTTTATTCTTTCCAATTAAAGCAAATGCTACTGAAACCATAATTAAGCAGGGCTGGGCCCCCGACTGCCTGCTGTTTTAATGAAGCCCTATTGATTTTCCCTTTCTTTCTAATGGCCACACATGGTGCTCTATGGTCAAACATATGCCCCGCCACAAGGTCCTGGTAAAACTTAATTTTGGCCTGGCAAAAGGGAGGCCTGCTAGGGAAGGGCATCAGAGGCACCAGGGCCCAGCGCCAGGGTGTACCAGCCGCCTCCGAGGGGAAAGAAGCATCCAGAACTGTAAGACCTTCAAAAAATTAAAAGCATTCGGTGAAGAAATCAATATTCTTTTCTTACTGCAAGGTGAAATCAAACCCCTCTCCTGTTGTATCAGGAGCAGTAACTCTGGAGGCTTAAGTGGGCGGGATGGTAAAATCTGGGTCGTGTGCAGCTCCGGGAATACGTACTCTTGACAGATGTTCACAAGCCAGACGGTACTTTTGGTGACGAAGTATCAGAAGGATGAAGTTTATTTGAAAGACTTTTTTTCCATGAACAGGCCGTGGGTCTGGGGATTATTCTTGTACCCACAGCCGCTCCATTTAAATAAATAGACGTCATGCAAATAAGATGGGACGGGAAGTGCTGGGAACTGAGTGCAACAGAAATTTTCTGGGGTAAATTAGTATTCTGGCCAAGAAGTCAGGTGTCAGGTATTGTCCCTGGAATTCTGGGCCTAGCAACAGGCTTTTTCAAAGGGGACTTGGTACTGGCTGGGAAACTATGGCAGACCCTTCTACAAGTTTGCTTCCTGTGGTTTTAATTATCTGAGGAATATTTCAAAAGGAGTCTGAAAAAATCAATGGAAAATTCTAGCAATCCATTTATTTTGGGTGCATTTTATTACATAGTACAGTGTTATTACTTGTTTTATTTTGGTGGTGGTTAATGTCTTATGTAAATATTTTTATCATTAATCAAACTTTATCATAGGTATGTATGCGTGGAGAAAGCACAGTGCATGTAGGACCCATTACTTTTTTTTTTTTTTTTTGATGGTGGTGGCAGTACTGGGGTTGAAGTCCAGGGCCATCATACTGAACCACATCCCTGGACCATTTTTTTCATTTTGATTTTGAGACAAGTTCTCACCAAGTTGCTAAGTTACCCAAGCTGGGCTTGAACTTGCAGTCCTCCCGCCTCCGCCCCCCAGAGTGCTGGGATCACAGGCCTGTGCCATTAGACCCGGCTGATTTCTCCCATTTGAGGTTTCGGGCATCTACCAGATCCCTGAGGATGGAGATACCACTGCGTTTTATCCACTCCTCATTCTTCCCTTCTGTGCCCCTTCTCTCTCTTCCCTGCCAAATCCTTATTGGTCTGTGACCATTTCCCATAGTGGATCAGATTCCTAGTCTTCGAACAGATATATTATTGCTATTTTATAGAAAAGATGCCAAAGCGTGAGACGTGCCCTCGGCACCCTGGTAAAGCACTGGGTGGCAGTGCCACAACCACCAGCACTGTCCCGGGTCTCACCACTGCCCCTCCCACATGTGGAATGTCACCATGTGGCAGGTGCTGGCTGGCTGCTTCTCATAGGCTTTTCCCTTAGAATCTCTATCTGGCTCCACTGGAGAGAAAAGCAAACAGGGCAAGGGGCATCGTGCCATTGGCACTTACCTAGTTACATCAGAATATGTGGACACATTGCTCCTTGGCAAGATAAAAAAAGAATTAACGCTGTCAGAATAATGTGAGTTCAAGTCCTGCCTTCATCATGACCCCTGGGGCACTGGTGGTTGGCCTTGCCCATTCTCCAGTAATGATTAATAAGCTTCTCCTCTCCCTGGGTAAGATGTATGTTCACCACCTGACCCGTCCTCCCGGGTATGGTGAGGGGAGGGCTTATTCACATTGGCATGGTTGACATTTTGAGCTGGGTACTTCATTGTGGCAGTTGTCTTGGGGACGGTGTATCCTATGCTTTGCAGAATGGCCCACACTATCCCTGGTCCTACCCACAAGATGCCAGTAGCACACCCCTAGTCATAGTCACAACAACCAAAGATGTCCCCAGACGTTAGCACATATTCCCTAGGGAGCAAAATTGTTGTCACTTGAAAATCATTGGTCCGGGCAACTATAATCTTGGTTGCCCAGGGCTGGGAGCACAGAACCTTTCCAAATATGTGTAAGAGTGCTTCGTGCTACTTGATGCCAAACAATTGTATAGCATCGTTCTGGTTGTATACAAAAGTAAAAATTCAAGATTTCAAAACTTAAGACCTTATTTATTGATTATTTTGCTAGAACCGAGAACCTTTTCCAGGAGAACTCTGAGCATAGATCCTAGATCAAGAGTCAGAAGACCTATGAGCAGGCACAGTCCCTACCCTCTTGGCTGGAATCTTGGCGAGTCCCTTGTCCTTTTGGTCATGAGTTTTTGTCATTAATACAAGGAAGATGTTATAGTGATTCATCTCTGAGGGTCCTGGTAGGACTGACATCCTTAATAATTGAAGAGAAGCATAATGAGCGCTTTTAATGTGGAACCAGGAAATTTCCAGATATGGGCAAGATTCACAACATCTGAGAAAGGGAGGGACAGAGAGAACAAGTGAGGACTCAAAGACGGTGCAGGTAGCAGATGGGAACCGCTAGCTCTCAAATTCAGCACCAGTTGTGAAGAGTCACGCTAGCTCCTGGCCCCAGATCATCTGCAGGTTTTCACGCCGACTCCTGGAAATCCATCTCGGTATAAGGAAAGATGCCCTGAAAAACTGCATTCATTTTACAGATTTCTTTTAGCCTCCATACCAGGAAAGCAGTATTTTTTTTTTCAGAAGAAAAAAAAAAATCACTCTGGGAGGCTGGGACAGGAAGGTCACAACTTCGAGTACAGATTGGACAATTGAAGAGTCCTGTCTCAAAATCAAAACTAAAAATAGGCTGGGGGTGTATAGCTCAATGTGAAGCCCCAGGGCTCAATCCCCAGTGCCACCACCAAAAAAAAAAAAAAAATTACTGTTAGTTTAGTGAGAGCAAGGTGGACTTCTTCAAGCTGCGGTCCTCAGGGCTGACCTCCAGATCGGGGAAGGTAAGGCTGTGTCCGGCCCACAGGGCGTGCCGGGAGGGTGGCTGCTCTTTCCCGGTGCCTGTTGGGTGAGGACTGGCTTCCAAGAGGCACAGCCACCCCCCTCGTCCCTGGCTTTGTCACTGGCTTATCTGTAAGATCTTAGGATTTCATCTTTTAGGAGCAAATCGTTTTTGATAACCAGATACAGCCAATAACCTTCTTTTTTACAGATAAGGAACAAAGTCAGAATTTTTAATTGTTTTTAATTGTACCTTTTCCTGGATGGAAATGGCCCCTAGGAAAGCAGCGGCAGGAACCCTGCAAAGGGGCCACCATCGTGCCACCACCGAGTCCTGTCAACTGTCAAGTTAATTAGAACGAAATTAAAAACACATTTGCCAAGATGTTCCGCAGCCAAACCAGTTAAATAGAGATTTTAACAAAATTGAAAGCATATTATACTGAGATTTGTGGATTCTGGCCCGGCGAGTGAGTGCTGAAAGTGTGATAAAATAACAAAATTGCTGCCTAATAATCTATAGAATAATATTGTCAACTAATGGGTTATAATAAAATAAAAGCTGTTATTAGGGTAAAACATTATAACAAAAAATCCAACTTTTATTTGCCGCACCTCCCCCTTAATGGTTTTGAGCATTTTGAAAGGTAATTTAAACAAGTACATTGTGTCCTTATTGAAGCGGCTCCATCTCGGTAGCTGCTGAAAATGGCTTTAACCACCCCCTGAACAAAAGCGCCCTAATAGGAGAACAAAAAGCCGGCGCGGCGCCCAGGCAGCCGCCTTCTCCTTGCATGTAATTAGATGAATTAAAAGGACGAAGTGGTTAATGTAACTGTTGTCCGGGGGCCTCAGCCTTTTCATCCCGTCCATTTCAGACAAGAGCCGGTGGCTTTTGCTTCAGAAATGCGGAGAAGAATGCTGGCGGTGAGGGAAATTAACAAGCTTAATCTGTGAGGAATGTGCTCCGAGTCACGGGTGAAATGTATCTCCAGCAACGAAAGGCTAGTCATTCCTGCTTCCCTTTTATATGCCGAATAAAACTTACAATAAATTAACTGCATTTTAGTTTGCAGCCTGGCTCTGCTAATCAGGGATGAGAGTCCGGGGAGACAAGTCACAGCAAACCTTCGCGCGTGGGGGCTGTGTGCTGGCCCGCCCCACACTGGTGACCTTTCCTTCCCGTGCTGGCCATTCGGGTCCTGGATCCTTGAAGGATCTTACGCCTTTTAGTAACACGGTACTGAGAGGGGGGTCACAGGATGGAGGGTTCTGGGCCTCAGGAGGACACACGTCCAGGGGAAATTGATTTGCCTGTAGCCCTGCGTCTGATGCCACCACCAAAGTAACATCTTTTCTACTATTGAGGATTGAACTCGAGACCTTCACACTCCAGACTTTCTGTTTATTTATTTGATTATTTGTTTATTTCTTTGCCAGAGTCTTGCTCTGTAGCCCAGACTGGTCCTGAATTCACTATGTGGCCCAGGCTGGCCTTGTACTCTTGACAATCCTTCTGCTGCAGCTTCCTGAGTGCTGGGATTACAAGCGTGCGCCACCATGCCCAGTTTATGTGGTGCTGGGGAGTTGAACTCAGGGCCTAGCACTTGCTAGGCAATCACTTTAACCACTATGCCATTCCTTTAGTCCTCCAGCCCCTTTTTAATTTTTTATTTTGAGACATGATCTTGCTAAGTTACTTAGTAACTGAGGTTGGGCTTGAACTTGGAATCTTCCTGCGCAGCGTCCTTGAGAGCTAGGATTACAGGCATGTACCACCACGCCTGGCTACGACAGTATCCTACAGTAGAAAGAAAAACAAATCCTCATTTGGGTCATGTTCTCTGTATTTAGGTTTCATTCTCTGTAGAAATGGCGAATGGTCTCACAGGCTCGGTGTCTCAGAAAGTCCCAAGGTGGCAGCAAGATCCCCGGAAGAAGTGCCCTCTGCCTGCCACATGGTACTCGTGGCCTAACGCTGACTCAAATCAGCAATGGGAGCCTCCCTTGACCTCTTAGTAAAATAGAACTATGCTTTATTATAAAAAATAGAAAGTAGAAAATTAAATTCATTAGCTCCAATTACAACATGATTCATCTGGCTGGTTAATGAAGCCACACATTATGCTAACAAGATAAAGGCCAAGGATAACATGTGGGCATCACTGGCCACGGGCACGCCGGGCCCCGAGGTTGGAAACCTGCAGCCCAGGGGCTCTGCACCTTGGGATGGATCATGTGCCACAGGGCAGGGGAGAGATGGGAGACTGGGGGCCAAGGAGGCCAGGTCAGGCGCTGATAACACTGTTGGGGCCTTGGCAGCTGGGGATGGTTCTGCTTTTCTGTAAGAAAATGGAGATGTCAGTGGGAGCTCTGTACCCACCAGCAGAACCAGCTGCAGCAGGTCACCACTCTGGAAGGTTGGGTTTGATGCTTGAGGGCCCCTTGGACCCTGGAGCTTTAACATCTGGCTAGGAATTTGGCACAGGAGTGGAGAGCAGGGCGATCTTGCCTGTGTGTTATCTCGGTTGTTGGCTGTGCCACTGTGCTACGGGAGACCAAGAACTGGTTTGCTGTAGAGCTGCGCGACGAGTCCCTGGACTCCTGAGCTCTGGGAGGCTGAGTGCTGGTCATGGGAAGGACTTCCTGGAATGAGTACTCACCAGGGCTGCTTCCTGAAGGAGCTCTGGCTCCTTCCCCGCCTCACAGTCTCTCCCTACCTTGCTGCATTCTGGTTTCTGCTCTAGTTTTCCCACGTCCTCCTCAATAATTGGCTGCTAGAAGCACGTGAGCTACCAGCTGCTTTCTGAGTGGTCTTAAGATGAGTTTGACTTTATTCCCACTTCTTGTTAATCTCATCCTCATTCTGTTAATGGCACTCATCAGTTAGCAAGAATATCTAACCCAAGTTTGAAAACCCCAGTTCTACGCTGTACGGTGAGAAGCTGCTGGCACGTTGAGTTTTGAGACCCACTCCTCTCAGTAGCTGAGTGAAATCCAGCAAATCCTGCCTTGAGTGTCTGTGGTCAGATTGTACCGTGTCGATGCTGGGATGATTGTGAATGAAAGAGTGCCCGTGAAGGCTCTTGGGAAACTCTGAACTGTTAGCTCATGTCCATGCCTGCATGTGAGCTGTCTATTGTGGGAGAGTTGAGCACCTCCTGTGTCTACCAAGTCCACGCTTCCTGGAAGTTGGTCCCAGGAGCTGCTCAGTAGTAGGTCACCAGTGAACCCATCACCCAGTGCAGCCCACCCCACAGGGACAGATGGGCAGTGCCAACTGATCCTTGCACATAAGCTTACCTTGTTTCTTCACCCACAGAGATGTGCCTGCTCCCTTCTCTATTAGGATCTGTGGATTACTATCATTACCATCGGCATTGTTCCGGTTTCAGGCGTAATCATCTCAGCCACAATTATTTGGGCACGTACTATGTTACATGACCTTCCAAATGCAATCTCCATGCCGGCCTCAAAAATGGAGTATGAAGGTCAAGGAATTTCCTTATCAACTAGCTCTTAGTTTCAAAAGATTTCTTTCTATCTTCTATATATAAAATAAAAGAGGTGTCTCCATCTAGGAGAAAAGTGTGAATCGGAAACTTGGACAAGCGAGGCTTGTCCAGTCCTCCCTCCATCATTACTTCTAACCCTGATGCTGGGGTGGCGAGTTGGAGATGGCAGTCAGGAGGCATGATGTGGTGCCACCACTGAGGCGAGACATCTCTGGGCAGCTTTGAGCATGCCCAGTAGTTGTGGCAACCTAGCTTCCATATGCATTCAAGTCTTTTTTTTCCGAAATGTTCTACTTTGCAATATTATGTGATGCCAATTAAAAAGGTAAATGGCCTTAAGACCTATGTACTGGTTTATTTTCACAATATAATTTAGTTTGAGCAAGATCTTTTTGGAGTAAAAAGCTTTTGCATACATGTTCTGAGAAGCCAGTGAAAAATGAAAATAATATCTATGAGAATCTTCAAAAAAATTGAAAGTAAATGAGTTACAAAGAAACATGAATCATGCCCATCTTTGGATTGGGGGGTTGTTGTGGTTGTTGTTACTATTTCCCTGTATATCTCTTATAACAGCTGTTTGGTTTGGAGAAGTGAACAGAATTAGGACCAGGGAAGACACAGAGAGGGCCTCACAGGTGTTGGGGAAGGGTGCCAAGGGGAGCTTGCTTGGGCACACACAGTTTGGGCGGGATGCTGACACCATTCAGCAGAGTTGCTAGGTGGGGAGGGCCCAGAGTCCAGGTTCGGCACCTAGGTCAGGTGTTCAGCGCGGGAGTTTCCACATAACCACTGGAGTTACGAATGGCTTCCAAGTCAGGGTGAGCAGAGGGCCTGGGTCAGATGGCCAGGCCAAGGCTGAGTGGTAAGTGAGCTCTAGAGTGAGACGTGAGTCTCCGTCGTCGTCGTCTTCTTTTCACCCAGAATGTGTTAAGTGAATCCTTCATCTTCTTTGGTCCGTTTAGGACCTTCAATCTCCAAATAAGACCCCGAGGACCAGAGCAAGGCTTTGATTCTGGGAATCAGAACATGCTTCTGCTCCCTGGGCAGAAAGTCAATCAACAACCCTTTCATCTCAGAGACTAGAATTTGATGGAGTGAATGTACCCAGACTTCTACACAATGTAACAGAAGCTCTCACACCGAAACTGAACCAGCTCAGTCAGGCATTGTGGCACAGGCCTCTCTGCCGTGCGCTCTGGGAGGCTTAGGTAGGAGGATCATAAGTTTGAGCCCAGCCTGGACGACTTAGCAACTTAGCAAGACTCTATCTCAAAATAAAAAAATAAAATAAACAAAAAGGATGGGGATGAGGCTCAGTACGAAGGCCCTAGGTTCAGTTCCTCTTACCAAAACAAAACAACACCATCCCTCCCCAAATAGAACGCAAATCAGCCCTGTTGAAGGGTGCCGTCTCCAAACTTGAACTTGTTTGTAGATTTTTAAATACCAGCAGAATAAATATTTCACATGGATGGCCCTGCTGATCTGATGCATCGGTGCAGATCCTGCCTTCAGGTCTCAGATCATCCCAATCCATCAAGAAATGGCTTACTTGGCTCCCAATTAGAAAGTTCATGAACCCGGAAGCCTGCTAGCTCAGAGATGGGAGGGGGAGGCCTTTGTAAGCAGACCCTAAGGCTCTTGTGCAGTCAGGTTGCTGGTTTAGTTGGAGCTGATTTCATCCACTTGTGGGTGAGAAATAACTAAAGAAGAGGCAGGTGTCGGGGAGAAGTAACTAGATACAGCTTTATCATAAGGGCAGGGGAAGAATGTGGGTGGGGGACTTGGTGAAGATACTTCACAGGTGTCTCATTTGGTTGAGAAGGGAGGTACCCAGGCAAGGCTCCCCAAGGAAGGATGTGTGAGATGGAATCTTAAGGTGAGCTGGTGGAGGCAGGTGAGGGGCAGAACCTTTGGGGCAGGAAGAGCAGGGTGTGAGAAGACCCTAGTAAAGGGAGGGTTGTGATGCAGTGGAGGAATGGAACACAGGACAGCTGTTTCTTCTTGTCTTAAGCTCAATCTTTAGAGAAACACAATGACTCTATGTTTGGGGTCAAGGTTGCCAGATGAATGTGTCTCTTCTCTGATTCCCATAACCTAGAATGTACCTGACACCTTAGAGTGTGCCGACTTCTTCCTTAGACCCTCTTTGCCTAGAACAGCCCCAATCAGGAAGCAAATGAACCTGGGATTCTTCACATCCTGGATTCCTTCCTATATGTAGTCTAGAACAGCATGTAATCCCTAATGCCTTGTACATCTCTCCAAAGACCTTTCAATTCCATTTGTTTTGGGAACATTTCAGTTAGAGGACAGTGGAACTGAAGCAACTGCCAGCGAGGACACACAAACCCCCCTCCATGGTCTGAGCGGTAGAACATGAGGTCAACATTCTAGAGCTTCCAACACTGCATGCCGCTTTTAAATATGTAAACTATATATATCATCTACTGTGTGCCCATTATTTAATCACAGAGTTAGGTCTGAGTGGCAAAAGTCTATCTGAGTAATTACAGAGTACAGAGCTTTAACTACTGGCTTTAGAGATTCATTTCCTAAAATGAGAATCTATGATTGTCATGAATGCTGGTGCCATTTTGGTGAAGGGAGAACATGGCTCTCTTTGGTGACTGGACATTGACCTCAGTGGTAACCAACTTTCACTGACTACACAGAGAATGAGAGCTATTGCCCCACCACATCACGCAAGGCAAAGTCACAATGTCAGTGTCCTCGTGGTGTCTTCTTAGCAAGAGTAGAAGTAGCAGGAGTTCATGTGTCTTCGTAACCTGTAGGCAGGGAAGCTCAGTTTCCACAGCCATAGCAGCTCCATTATCCAGTAGGGATTCCGTCCGTCCCGTTACATAGTAAGGGCTCTATGGGTGCAGCGCGTTGTGTAGAGATAAAGCCCAAATAACCGTCTCAACTCGTCCTCTGCATTTGAGGTGTGCTCACCCATTCACTCATTTCACCAAGGTAATTTTTAAACACCTACTGAATGCTAGGCTCCGTGTGAGCGCTCCTTCCTCTTGAGTGGCCAGTTGGGAGGTAGCGGGAGAGTCAGAAATTACCTTGGTGTAGCAAGGGCTGGGCTGGTGCAAGGTAGCTATATAGGCCACCATTTCCGTTCTGAGCATCCCCAAGCCTCAGAGTGATTCTTGGCCTTAGAAGACAATAGATTCAGTGCCACACCACCATTTGGTAAGTCATTTACATCCTAAAAGGATTCCCAAGTTTCTCTGAAGTGGAGTGACCACCACTTCTCACTGTCTACTCAAGTCTCTGGCTTTTAGGTGTCAGATTTTTTGTTTTGCTCATAAAGTGCCCCTGTCCCCAGTCCACCCACTCTTCTTGGTGATACTGGATTTATGCGCTAGTCCCCACAACCTCCACAAGCCTGGTTCATGGTGGTCACTCTGTTGTGTGGCACTGAATCTATTTTCTTTTAAGAATAAGGAGAAATTAAGCATAAAGGGAGATCAGACTTTCTCACTGAGTATCCTCATCTTTCCTTTATTGCTCTTTGGACCTTGACGCCAAAGCAACCATTGGCGGGTGCATACCTTTGATCACTGCACAATGGCACTTGGATGATGATGCTTCCGTTTGATGAACCCAATTTTTCACTTTTACACTAGCTGTTTTGGCACAGTGTGGACAAAACCCTAGGAAAAGCAATAATTGAGTATTGAACCACCTTCCTCAGTGACACGAGCAACCTTGGTGATTTCCACGGTCCTGTGCTGTGTCATTGAATGGCTAATTTGATCGTAAATTCTCCTGTCTCACAGCAGAAACATTCACCAAAGGGAATGCCCAAGGAAGGATCCATTTGCCTGGATGAATGGCTGCTGATTTGGGTGGATTATTTAACCCATATCACGGCCTGTTATTCCACGTGGAAGCATACCAATGAATGTTTTTAGGATTTTAAGAGCAGAATCCCTTACATTGTTGAATTTGTACAAATTTGAGACAGTTGTTTGGTGTGAATGAACTCTAAGATTAATGAGGTGGTGAGACCTCACGAGAGCTTCCTCAGTCCACGTTCTCTACTTGGTGGTGGGAGAATCTATGTAGGTCCTATTGTTCCTTCCTTCTCCTCTGTTGTATCCCCCTCCCCTTTCCCCTTGGAGACCCCTGGGTGGGCTGCAAACCTCCTGAAGTGCTGCTCTCTCCTGGCAGAAAGGGAAATTTTGTGACCTAGAGGCCACAGTGCGTTTCCTAGATGCAGTGACGAATCCTAGCAGTGGACCTGTGGCACAGAATCTGGCCCCACGGCTGGTGTGAGGAAGGAGGGAAGAGAAAGAAATTTTCTTTCTTTGCTGTGCTGCCTCAGCTGTCGCTACTGGCAGCCCTGTTGCCTGTTGGTGCCTGGGGCGAGAGGCTGTCTCTGGATGGGGAAGTAGAGGTCGCGGGAATGAGATGGTCCAGAGTGCTGGGTGGCCGGGTGGGGAGAAGTAAGTTCCTTCTGTTTATAAGGCTGTTTGAAGAAGGTTGTGGCCACTTGGCACTACTATATTAAACCTCATACTATTATACTGTACTAATAAAAGTTTTAGCAGATTTTAGTTGCAGCTGTCTGATGCAGAACTAGCTGCTTATAAACTTATTTGTAGAAATTACAGAAAGCTTTTCTCAAACTTGGTTTCATTGTAGGACCTGTGTCACAGGTTGAGTTTTAGGCTATTCGTGGGTATGTTTATGTATAGTGCATTTCTTATAAGGGTGATTCAAACGTCGGCACCTAAAAGGAATCCTCCGAGAGCATTGTTTTTTCATTGTATTACAGTGTATGAGAATTCCTGGGCCCATCTCATCTTGATGTTTGAGGAAAATGTTAAATTTGTTCATTAAAAAAAAAAGAACAAGAGAGTTCTGACTAATACGAAGGGGAGAAACCTCCACAAAACAGAAAAGGCCTTTTCCCTGAACTGTATCATGAGACACAATACAGAGGGGATATACCACGGAGCTCCCAAGATTCTAGAACATTAACACTGGGAAGGGCCAAATGTCCACCCAGCCAGCACTTCCAAAAGTGTGGCAGTGGGATGCACCAGCCTCAGGGATTTTAAAGCTTTTTATTGTTTTTTTTTTCCTAAAATTATATGGATAATTTTTTTAGGCTAAATTTATATTAACCAAAGAAATGAATCGCTATGCTATATGAGCTTAAGTCTGTATCACACATGAAGCAATAGATATAACAACATACTTAGTTATTTCAGAATTTTTAAACAGTTCTTTCCCAAAGAGGGGCAGGAAGAAATGAGTAAAGTCATTATTACAAATTTAGTTATAGAGCATGAGATTGAAGTAAAATTCAAGAGTCCCAGGTTGACTCTTCATACCCAATTGAGTTCCTAGCCAATGGCCTAAGATCTTTTATCTTTACGAGTCAATGACAGCTGTGGGGAAAAGAACCCATTAACCACTTATTTACCAACTCTTACTGTTCTTATAACTAATAATATTCCAAATCAAAACCACTGCCTTCTGCCATACAGCTATTTCTTGAAAAGTGTTTGGTGTCATTGGAGTGGGCGATGACAGGTCAAATGAAGTTGTTGGGCATGGTCTTTACTGCAGAGCCGTCTTCACAGGGTGAGTCTTTAGGGAGGAATAAAGGCTGCAGTGTTCCCCAAGTCATTCAGTCATGAAAGCTTCTAAATTTTACTAACATTGCACAATGGCAGCACAGTCTAAGCCTCAAGTTCAGGGGCTAAGAGTCCACAAGTTAGAAGCGGGGGGCCATCCTAAGTTCTCTCACTACCTCTTCTCTCCCGCCCATGGGCTGCAAAAACAAATGTGTTCTTGACGGGGTGGGCCCTGCTGGCGAGGTCCTGGCCTAAGAGCCAAAGCAAGGTGTGTTTTTGGCCGTGACAGTAACACATTGCCTGGCACACACACATGACCAGGTCTAAAAGAGATCACACCAGAGCGTTCTCATCTAATTCTAACCAGCCTCATAGTGATCCCCAGGAGAATGGGCTCCAGGTGACGTTTGGCCGCGGTTACAGTACCCAGTTGGCCAAATGCCTTCCACAGTGACTGATGTTCATCTGTAAGGTCATTACCACAGGCGTTAGAAATGCTCCCTAATTTTAGAAACACTAAATAATTCATATTAGTGGCTGAGGAGAAAATTCAAGGCTGGCCTGTGTTAATTCACCCAAAGTGAACTTTGCCTTTTATTTTTATTGCTGTTGTGGTTGTTTGGTGTCACGGAACAAGTTATGACGGCTTTGTATTCCTGTTCTCCTGTTGTGACGAATCAGCAGATCTCTTCCTCATGATGGAGTGTGTCTGTCCAAATGGGAAAGCTCTACAGCACACAGCACAGTGTTTTTTTCTCTTTTTTAAAAAAATTGTCATCAGTATTCCGCAATACAATTCTTATCGATACGCCTGAGTTCATTGGTAGTATCCTATGACTGTTACTTGAATGTTTCTCTGGGATTTCTGGCCATAGAGGCCAGCAAGGTCATTGTAGGTGGAGAGGTCCCACATTGGTGGCCCTGATGCCCGTTCTCTTAACTGCTTCAGGACTTACTTCTGAGTCAGTCCACTAACATGTGAGTTACAACAGGGAAGGAAGACAAGGGCAGCCACCAAGGTCACCCTGCGAGCTGAAGCCGTACACGGAACACAGACACCTTGTGGCTGGATGGCACATCTTAGATGACAGTAGGAGTCACTGGAGGCCGTTAGCCGCACGGCAGCGTGATGCCAGCAGCCACAACGGGACAGAACAACTCATAAGAAGGGGAACTTTCCATGTACTTGGGGCTAACTGGACACCTGACTTTCAGCACAGAGAGAGTTAGGTTCAGTATCAACTGTTTTCTACCATCACACTCAATGACAAACCAGTGCACCTCAGTTTCTCTTTCTGGAAACAAGGATAAGATGTTCCTGGAAAGATTGCTGTCAGGTGTCAATCCAGGTGTATGAGGCCATTTCAACCTTATGCATCTCATAGCTCCTGACAAGAGTGCGTGCCCTCCACAGGGACCTGTAAACTGGTTCTCAGGGTCGGGTAAAGCTCTGTGCTAGGGGTCAGAGCTCAGTCTGGAACGTTTGAACTCAAGGCCTGGACTGGCCGGAGCTCAATGTGCCCCGAGGTCCAGCTGCAGCTGTGGCACCAGAGGGCCTGGCTTGCGGGAGTTTCCCTCCATTTCAACACTGAACCTGGGTGATGGGCCGGTCACTGCCTTGAGAAGTGGTGGCTTGGGGATGAGCCGGGTGTGTGGTCCTCAGGTGTATACGTGGGTCCAGGCAGGGCCCTCCTCGTCCTCACCCCTCATCTCTCTTATATTCTGTCTTGGAAATTTCTCAGAAGACATTCTCAGGAGTCCTGCTCCTCCCCATGGCACGGAGAACCGTATGTCCTCCTGAAATGGACCACCTCCAGGCAGACACAAAGCCCAGAGTCTGGGAGCAGGTTGGCCATTATCTGAACAATTAAGACAAAAGTGGATTCCCTGCTCCCTCTGCTTCTGTTTAAAAGGTTTTGTCCTGGATAGTTCAAGTCCTTGGGGCAGTTGTCTATGCTTTCAGAGAAAGCACCACCAGAACCTCATCTGAGCACTCCTTTGTTAACCAAGGGCTCCGGCTTCAGTGCCTTATTAGGGCAGTAAACAGAGAGACAGCGTATCATAGAGGTGTTGTCCCCCTGCCAGCGTTAAATCATTCTAGTAGCTGCTTGATGGGGTAGAGCAATTACTATGCATTTTTCATTCAATCAACTGAATCAATTAATTGCCTCACTCACATAGGAGCAACAAAAAACAAATCCCAAAGCCTTCTTGTTAAACAGTGAGCATGCAAGATAGGCTGCTTTTAAATCCAACATTTACATGAAATTATCTTCTTATATAATTAACAGCTACCAGTTAATAAACATGCCTCCCATGGAAGAGGAACCCTAGAAATGAACAAGCTATAACGGCACCACTTAGCGGGCTGACGGCGAGAGGAGCAGGCAGGCCCTATCGGCTGAGCTGCTCCCACGGTTCAGGTGGGCATTTGGAAGTTAGAGGGCCACAGGAGAGGAAAGGAAGAAGGACCCTGTCATTTAAAAATCTTCTGGATGAAAAATAGGTTGCTCTATCTAAGAGATCGAGGAGAGGTGTGTTCCCCTAGGAAAGTGCTTCGGAAGTTAGCAGATATTTTGGTCCCCCGGTAGCAAAAGGTCTAATTTCTAATAAAAGGGAAAGGTAAGAGTGTTGTAGCTGCAGAGACCCTCCCCTAAGAGTGGTTGGCCATGCGCACCCACAAATAACTGCGGCATTTGAACGGTAAACTTGAGCCTAAGTCCCTGGGAGCATTTTTTTTTTTTTCTTTTGCAAACAAGCCCTTCAAAAGAGCCAGGCCACTATAACTCTGGGGAGATCTTACCCAAGGGGATTCTCCAAAGTGGGAGCCAAACCATTCCACCTCTGGATGCAATATTTATTATACCTTAGTCAGGGCCTTCTTGTGACCCTTCTTTTCATTTGTAGTGGAAAAAGGGGTGTGTGTGTGTGTGTGTGTGTGTGTGTGTGTGTGTGTGTGTTTTAAAGAAAAACATTTCTTTCAACCCAAATCTGCCTGTAAAGAGGGGAACTTTCCAAGGCCAACATGAAATCTACGAAGGGGAGAGGAGCACCCCCTGGGGTATTTTGAAGGGAAGATTTCTCTGCTGCCAACAGAAGCTGATAGAATATTCTATTTAGCTGGTGGGGAAATGGTTTTGTGTGTCCAGTTAAGACGATTTGTGTGACGCTCTGATGCCATTATATCCTGGTCCTTTGTCTTTTCGCAGTAATTTTGGGGCTGTTATTCATAATGGTAGAGACTCCTGGAAATTCTGAGAGGGTAGAAACCATCGGAGTCGCAGGAGCCCACAGTTAGCCCGGTGGGAACAGGAGCACCTTTGGGCACCAGCAGTGCCTGACCCTGGGATGTCCTAGGGACTCAGTAGCTTCCAGATCGCCCTCCTCCTGAAGTAAGGGGCCGTGAACCCCAGACTCGAATGCATAACTGCTTGCTTACTGCAGCTCCGGAAAGACATCATTCTAGTTAAGCTAATTCCTCTTGAGCTGGTCTTTCTTTTTGTTGAAACAAACAAACAATAAAGCCCAAAAACCCCAAGCCAAAGTGGGACCTGAGAGGAGGCGGTCTCCAGCCTGGAGCAGAGCTGTGGACACCGAGGTGGAAGTCTCCTCCCTTTCCTAGTTTGATCAAACAAGATAATGGAGAGCAGAGGGCTCGGGAAGCAGCCCGGCCACCACAATGGAACATAATCAGTGTCCTCATTCTCTGCTTGCAACAGAAACCCAACTTGCTTTCGTGGTGCCTCCGGAGGTGAGGAGCCCACGCAGGTGTGAAAATTGCAGCCTCCTGCTTGTGACGGCCTGGTGTTTGTGTGGAAGCAGCAGCAAGCTGGGCGAGTCCTTTGCTCCTCCTCTGGGCGTGCTCCGGAGAGGTGCGAATGTTTCCTCCTGACCCACAGTGTGGTGGCACCTTCTGTGTGGGCTCTGTTCTGCGGCGGAAGGGCTGAGCGCTTACTGTGTGTTTGGCACATGTGGGAGCTTTGCACAGCCATTATCCCACGGTGTGCTGACAACGGGGCCTAGCAGGGCCTGGTTATCCAGAGGTGGAGGCGAGCCTTGCAGGGTTTCGAGGATTCGATTCTCCATCCGGGCGATGGCTACAGGCTCTGTTCTGTTTGGGAAAACGCTGTGACATATGCCTTTCACTGCACAGGGATCACAGTACGATAAAAAGTGTAAAAGCTGCTGAAGGAGTGGCCTCGTGCCTGTGTGGTGGGGGGAGCCATGGCTTGTAAGAGTTACTTCCGAGTCCTCACCGCGAGCACCTGGGAGTATGACCCTGCTTGGACAAAGGGTCTTTGAAAGTATAATGAAGGATCTCAAAGTTAGATTGTCCTGGAATATCCAGGTGGACCCTAATCCGGAGATGGATGGAAGGAGCCGCCTAAGGCCAAGAGAAGGCCGAGAGAGGACAGAGACGAAGGCTGGAGCGCTGGGAGCCCTCACGAGTTGGAAGAGGCAGGAAGGATTCTCCTCGGAAGCTTTCACGGCAACTCTGGGCCTGGCTCACATTTTGATTTTGTGGCTTTGGCCTCCAGAACTGTGAGAGAATAAGTTTCTGTTCTTAGTCATGGATTTTTTTCATTATTATTATTATTATTATTTTATGTCAGGGCCTTCTTGTGACCTTTCTTTTCATTTGTAGTGGAAAAAGGGGTGTGTGTGTGTCTTTTTTTTTCCCTTTCCTAATCTATCACCCACAAAATCCATTTTCTTTCTTCCATGTGTCTTGCATTCTTTTATGGTTTAGTTTTCTCACATTAGAGAAACCATATGATGTTTAACTTTCTAGGGCTGACTCGTTTTGCTGAGCATCACGGTCTCAAGGTACATCCATTTTCCTATGAATGACTCAAATTTGACATTCTTTATGGCAGAGGAGTCCTCCGTTCAGTACATATATCACATCTTCTTTATCCAGTCATTTGTAGTCAGGCATGTTGGCTTCTTCAAAGCTTATATAAATTGTGCAAATAAAAACATGGGTATGTGTGTATCACTATCATACGATGCCTTTAACTCTTTTGGGAAGTGCCCAGAACAGGTGTAGCTGGGTCAAATAGAATATCAATTTTCAGTTTTTCAAGGAATCTCCATATGGCTTTCCATAGTGGTTGCACCAGTTTACAGTTCTACCGGCAATCTAGGAGGGTTCCTTTCTCCCCACAGCCTCTCCTGCATTTGTTGTTTTTGAGTTCTTACTCTTCCTGATGTTAGATGGAACCTATGTATTGTTCTAATTTTCATTTCTCTGATGACTAAAGATGTTGAACATTTTTTATGGGACTTGTGGTCCTTTATTATGGCACCCCCAGAAACTACCACAGCCCAGTAAGCACAATCCTTTGGGGTGAAAGGGAGGAGATTATTTTTTTTTTTGGTAGATGGGACATGCACATTTAAAACTCCATATGATTTTTTTTGAGAACCATGACTAGGAGGGAAGGATACAGGATTGAGGGATCCAGCTTTATCCTTCAAGTTTAAAAAACACAGCCTCATACATCAATTTCATTTTCGTGTCTGACCAAATCTCATCAAGGAGAGTGGAAGGTGAGACAGCACCCAATTCACTTCCCTCAGTCCACAGGACTCAAATGTGGCATAGGACAGAGTAGGAGCTCAGTCAGATCTCCTTTATTACTGACTTCTGAAATTCAACTTAATTGAAGGCCAATGTACACTGCACAGAGGAAGGTGTCAGATTCAATATGGAGTCATTTGTGTCAAACTCTGAAAAAAAAAAAAACAAGTGAGTAGAACCCAGAGATTAACTTCCTGTCTGAGCTTTCATTGCCATTACCCTCCTTGTTGGTCTGTGTTCATTGTTTCAGAATAACTTACATAACAATCCTCATGTTACCTTTGAAAACCCCTGTGTGCCTTTGCCTCCTGAATAAACCCATCATTTACAAGGGCACACACACTGCCCCGCAATGCTTGTTCCTGGTTAAACTCATTGTTTTTACAGGGTCTCTGTTGGTATTTACGTTGGCAAAGTTATGGACTCATGGAGCCTTTCCTTCATGCCATATTCTGTCCCAATAACTACTGATCTAACTTTTCTTAGCAGAGGCTAATTTTTGCCTGTTTTTCAATAAACTTTCAGTAAGTGAAATTGTATTGGTTTGGGTTCTCTAGAGAGGTAGAATCAGTAGGAAAAAATATATAATTATGCTAGGGGTTCATTGTTTTTTTTGAGACAGTGTCTCAGTCTGTAGCCCAGTCTGTAGTTTGGAGGGGGTTCATTAAGCAGGCTTACAGGACCAGAGGCAGGAGAACTCCCAATGGCCACCTGCATCCTGGGGGGGCCAAAAGATCCAGCAGGTGCTCAGTCCAGGAAGCTAGAAGCCTCAGAACAAATGGGACCAGTTCAAGACTGGAGGCCTGGGGGCTCACCAGGGCGTCATTACTATGAGTCTTTGTTGAATGGTTGAAAGTCGTGTCAATACACATTTTTAGCCATTCAGTGTAGGCCCAGTAGCCTGACTTTGGCCTACACTTGATATTATCAGCCTTCAGTTTTAATACACAGGTGATGGCTGTAGCAAAAGATGCACCCTTTCAAGCCAAAAGGGAACCTTTCACATTCAAGCCAAACTCTTCCTTTTTTTTCAATCCAGGCTACAAGCATATTGGATTATACTACCCACAATTCACTTTTGTTCTAGAATATTTTAATTTTTACATTTAGGTCTGTGACCCACTTGAATTCATTTTGTGCATGGGGTAAGGTAGAGATCTAAGTTAATGAGTGCTTTTCAAATGAACTGAAAGGCATAGGTATCAGATAGAGAATTGAGTGAGAAGGGTGTTGGTTTCTAAGTATTAATCAACTAATTCAACCTTTGTTTTGAGAATTTACTAGTGCCAGTCGTTGAGTGAAGTTCTAGAATTACTAAGCAGTGGGAAAGTATACACAGCTACTGCCTATAGGGAGTTTATTATCTAGATAGGCAGATACGAAAGGATCACACATATAAATAAAAATGACTAATGAGGCAGGAGCTAAGAAACAGAGTGTGTTAGTATCACATATACTTAAACTTCCCATGAAGATGCAAGATGTCATAATTGAGTAGAAACCTAAAGGAGAAATAGAAGGTAAGTAGGACATTGGAGCCCTAGGCGAGAAGGGGCTTCCGGCAGGGAGGGTGGGATGAAAGAGCAAGTGTACTTCCATTCTCACTGGGTGTTGCATGTCTGGGCCTTGCAGGTGCTGATGAAAGCTCTGTCTTTATCCTGAGAACAGTGAGAGGGCTCTGTAGTGTTTGAGGTTGTTGTATGTGTGTGTGCATACGTGTGTACGTTTCTCCTGGGCTTAGAGAAGACAGAGATGACCAGCACGTGGCTCTATTTGGTCACAGGTGGGCTTATTTTAATGCGGCGCTGTTCTTGGGGAGACCTTGTGGTTCACTGTTGGCCTTTGGGCAGGAAAATGGTACCTACAGTGGCAGTGACAGCACGAAAGTGAGACCCTAGTCCTCAAGGGAACAAGCAGAGGACACACTAGGGCCAAGCTGAACTGTTTGCACCCCATTTTCATCCTCATGCTGCCACTTCACTGGACAGCAATTTGGCCAGCTCCACTGGTTGGATCTGTATTCCTCCGAACGCCTTACTTCACGGAGGAGGAGCCCAAGAATCAGACGGTAGGAACCTTGCTCATGATTCCCAGCTGGGCAAGAGGATGGCCAAAACCCAACCCTTGGCCTTCCTGCTTTTTCTCCAATATAAACCCATCACTGGAAATCAGGTTCAAAGTTCAAATGTCCTCCTGGGCTTTAAATTTTCCCTATGTGCCTATCATGGGGCTACTTCCAGGTCAAGGGTAGAACTATGAATTTGATTTGTGAACAAATTCTTGGCTGAGCACAGCTGTTTTGACACCTGGATCTGATGATTTCAGGCTCATTGACACTCCTTTACGAAGACTAAAAATCCACCAACGATTCTCAGTTGTTGTTGTGTCCTCGTTGGACTGGTCTGGCCAGAACCGTTCTCGGAGGCATGGTAGAGAGAGCTGCAGAGTTGGTGTCAGAGCCAGGCCACGTCCCAGTCCTGGCCTTCCCTCAGCAGCCAAGGTTCTTGGGCAAATGCTCAGGCTTTCCAGAACCCGTTTCCTTGTCTTCAGAACACAGCCTGTACAGCCTGCATGATCAGGCAGTTGTGAGAATGAGATGGGCTAACCATTTCAGGTGAAAATACCCACTGCTTGGCTCCTGGTAGGAGCTTAACAAATGGGAGCCGAGGCGGCAGAAGCATTATTCTTATCATTACTAGTGGGAAAGGCAGGTGTACAGTTGTGGTGCTATTATCATCACCATTACTAGGGGGAAAAGGACACATTGATTTATCCTTGAAAAGTTCTCTTTCTGTGCTGGCCAAACACCTGACTCACAAGAACACAGCGCTCTGAGGGTGCTTACGGTTTCCAACCGTAAGCCTGATTCGTGGTAATACTTCTTCACACAGGGCAGCGTTTTTCCCTTTGCAAAGCACCGTCACATCTTGTACTGCACTTTCTCCCCAAAGAACACTGAGGTTGGCCCGCCAGCGTGATTGTCCTTGTTGCCTAGATGAGAAACAGGAAGCAAATGTGAGTGGCCCAAGAATCACAAGAAAATGTAGTGATGATGGAAAGATGAGAGAGCGTGGCTGGGTCTTCTAACTCGTTCTTGTAGAGGATAGGCACGAGGCACACACTGTCTCGGTGACATTTTGTTGAGGAAAATTTTTGACAGTTGGTATTTATTAAGCACCTAGTTCATACTGGTTGGAGTGTAGTCTAGGTACATCGTGTACCTAGTAACTCATTGAATTCGCTCAGTAATCCCGTGGGCTGGTATTGTCCTCTCTTATGAGGAGACTGAATCTCCCTGGGGTTAAGTCAGTCAATGGCCAAAGATCCCCTCGCTGGGAAATGAGGGCTGGTTCGGAATTCCCATTTGACCCAATTCAGACTGCCTTGCTTTTCTCTCTCCTAGAAAATAAAAGGCCGCCCAAAGTCTGTGAGCAGCAAGAACTGTCAGGACAGACAGGGTTTGAGTACTATCCTATTTTAACTGGGCTAAATGAAGCCTTTATCTTCATGACTGCTGCTATCATGGCCGGGCTGATGTCTGGGTATCTGTTTAGGAGCTAACAGGTTTAGTTTTATTGTTTTGTCAAAATACTGCAGAAATCAATATATCTCCATAATTCAGTGTTATACCAAGAGGCATTTTTGTGCCATATATAGCAAAAATTGTATTATACTTTTGAGATCATAGGTAATGATGACAGAGTGTTCTGTGTTCAATTTCAGCATTAACGTCTGGTTTGAACAAAGCTTGAAATATGATCTCTGAGCTAAGAGGCTTTAATATTAAGATCTTTAACTGTAATTTATGTGACAGAAGATGGGGTTTAGCATAATAAAATGTAATGGGCTCTCCTCAAATGAAGAGGACTAGAGACAATTGAAAACAAGGTAAAAATGGTAAATTATAAATAACAGTAAATCTACCTTGATGTTGTTACTTCATTTATTTTTGATTTGTTAGATAGGCTCCCTAATTTCTCATTTTCCCATGTTCCAGAGCAGGACATTTCTCAAATGGTGCCTGTTGGAAACGAGAGTCCTGAGTCACCGTCACCATCGGCCTGAGCTGCTGTTTGAAGGTATGACATTACCTCCGCATGTTTGTTTACCTGGATGCTGAGGCTAGATCTGTGTGTTTCTATTGACTTGTTCGCTCTCTTGGTCTTTTTCATTGTCATGGTATTTATTTCCTGGCTTCTTTATATTTTTAAAAAACAACCCCTACTTATAAATGCCACGATGTGAATTTTACACGAGCTGGCAAGCATCAAGACTTTCAGACCCAGGGCTAGCAGATTAAATTGACAGAAAGAAAGAGAGAGGAAGCAAACTTGTTAGCCCCAGAGGCCAATGAGGCTTTTGTTCCTAAGCATTCAGTTTGGCTTTGAGCTTTCTAGTTGCTCAGAGCTCCGAGGTTTATACAAATTTTATTACCCCATGGGAAAGAGGTACCAATTCTTCCCGGCAGAATTTTCTTGAATTTAACTTGTGAAATCTTGGCTAATAACTTCTTTTTTTCCAGTATCATTTGCATTCTCAAAATGTGCTCATCGTCAAGATTTAGAAAAAGATAGGCAGAATGACATAGAAAATTAAGGAAAGATTTGGAGTGAAATTTGGAACTCCATGGCTGGCTTGGTTTCTTTCTTTTTTTCTTTCCTTCCTTCTTTCCTTCCTTCCTTCCTTCCTTTCTTCCTTCCTTCTTTCTCTCTCTTTTCTTTTTCTCTTTCTTTCTTTTTCTTCTATTTCTTTTTGTTTTTGAAAGAATCTTAATTCAGTCTGGCTTCTTGGCTCTGAGCCCAGCCCCTTGCTGCTAGCACCATCCTAGGAAGACTCCATGCTGTGGAAGTCTGGCTCCTAGGAGAAAAGGTAGAAATGGAAGAGAGGGAAATATGCCCATGTCTTACCCACCAACTGGCAAGGACATTTCAAAATGTTCACTTTGGGTGCAAAGTTAGGACAAATTAATTAGCCTGGATATTCTCTCTTCTCTGGGGCTGAGATGGTTTTTAGTAGCAGTAGCAACTGCCAGATGATAATAAGTGTTTTTCTGTCCTGAAAGAGGTCATCCTTTCTATAGTGTCACCGAATACATTTATAATACCTGCTCTTTCGGTTTCCTTTGCCTGTAAGAAGTGACTACTGTGACACTTACCCAAAGATCCCTCCATCTCCCAGACCCATCAATCCTTCTGAATTCCCAGTTTTCCCCTAGCAAAAAATTTGAAATTCACAGACTCAAAAGTGGTGACCCACATCTGTAATCCCAGCAATCTGGAAGGCCAAGGCAGAAAGACCTCAAGTGGAAAGGTCAGTGTGAATACTTTAGTAATTTAGTGAGATCCAGTCTCAAAATTTTAAAGAGCTGGTCATGTAGCTCAGTGGGAAAGTCTTGAGGACCTTGGGAGAAAGAGCTTGGGAGAAAGAAAGAAAGGAAGGAAGAAAAGAAAGATAGAACGAACCGAACCACTGCCACCCTGGAGATCACAACAGTCTGCCTTCAAACACTACAATTTTGGTGTCAGCTGCTTTTAGCAGGCTCTTTTTTTTCCCAAGGTGTAGGGGCTCCAGATTTAATAAGACATTCAGGGATTCCAAGTAGGAGGGGGATAGGAACAGAGAATTAAGGGGTGGTACAATCTTTGGAAGAGTCTGGAAGAAGCTGCTTACCAAGACATTCATAGCCTTTCCCTCCGAAAATGCCCATCACTCGCCCCTGTGAGCTGGTGTGTATTTGGTGGGGTAGAGGGTGGGGTTTCCTCTCAGCCTCACATGCCAGCAGTTCCTGAGTGAGTGAGCTGACTTTGGGCATAGACTTGATCCCCGTTTGTCTCTCTGCCTTCATCTGTAACTAAAGAATGAGTGGCTCCCTCCTTTCTGCAAGATTGGACCACCTTAACCCAGAAACCATGGTGAGAGATTCTGGGAATCATGGCATTAGGCTCCTGCCCTGTGGTGCAGAGGAAGCTGTAGCAGCTGACGCCGGGTGCCCAGGATCCATAGAGAATCCAGGACATTCCCTCGTCTCCACCCAGGGATCGTGGATTTCCCCTTGCTCCCCATTGCTGAGAGCCAGCAAGAGCCTAATTCAGGATGTGTGGAAGGGGATCTTTGTTGGGGATGCTCACGGTCAAGTTTCCAGGAACTCACCAGACCTCCCCCAATCTCCTGGGCCTGATTTTCCTTTCTTCCTCCAAGTCTTGCTGCCCTCAACTCAAATTCAATGTCTCTCTAAGGCCACCTGGCTCCTGAGACTGGGTAGGCGCCATTTCTCGCCAGCTCTACACTTCTCCTTCATGGTGTCTATCTCGTGTGTAATTAAGTGCTCATCTGTGTAATTACTTGTTTACCGTTCTGGGTCCCTGCCAGGCTAAATTCCACGAGGTCAGAAGCTGGGTCCTATTTATGGCTTTATTCTCAGAAGTCCCCACAGGATGCCCTTGGAAAAACGTCTATGGTTTGAATGGATGGGTAAAGTCACCTTTCCCATTATGTGCAAAACTAGATCTTCAGATACGAGTCTTTGTAGGACACTAGTAACAATGATTTCTTTGTAATTGTAAAGTACTCACCTATTAAAAATCACTTTCTCTCCATTCCTTCATGTAGTCATATCGGAAATACTTCTGGAATGCCCACTGTAGCCACGCCACAGAGACGGTCGGCAGGTCACCTGCTCCTACAGAGGTAGGTGCAAGGCTCAGCATGGTGGAGGGACGGTCCGTTGCTAAGTGGTTGAAAGCAACTCATATTCAGTGCTGTGCTGTGACCGATGCCACACCTTGGGGCTTTGGGACCCTGAGCAATATGCAAATACAAACAAAACGTACAACTGTAGTAATTGTTCTCAAGGTGTTCTGGGTACACCATCTAAATAGTAGACTCATGAAAACAGGTATTAAGAATATAGCCATCAGTAAGAAGTGATGGCTAAAAACAGGCAGAATTATGATTTGGGGCACTTTTCTTCTTCCTGGCATAAATATTACATGTTTAGGAGTGACACTCACACTTTTGGCAACATTAGCCTTCTCGAATCCTTTGTTAGCATGAGCCCACTATAGATTAAGTGAAATTCTGTAGCCCAGGGAAACATGTCTGGGGCTCAGTAGCACAGGAATATGAGAAGTGTTACGCCAGGGAATGCGATTTATGCAAAAGGTTCCAGACTTTGCTGTGATTTCCTTTGAATCTGTAAATGGCACAGTGTATTTGGGGAATGCTCTAAATGTTTACTTGATGGAGAAGAGTGGCTGTCGCAAGTTTGAAAGGAGGTTTGAAAGCAAAAGGCAGAGGGGGCTGAGGTTGACCCTGGCTGCGCTGGGGTGAGGCCCTCCCTGGGCCTCCCTTGCCGGCTCCCCCCTGTCCTCTCCCATTGGGCCAGTCACAGGTTAGGAGATGCTGCCCAACGCTGCCCTGGAATCCTGCCGCGAGGTCCCGTGTCTTTTCTGTCCTAGGTTCCATCATCACTCTGTTTTCTATCTGTTGAAGAACACCCTGAGAGATAAATAACAGCGCTTTGGGACTGCAGTGTACTACTCAGAGTCACAGTGCTCGTCCCTGTGATGTTCCATACTTATTTTTTTTCATAAACTGTGACGCTACCACCATGCGCTTGCTATGGGGACCTTCCAAATTGAGGTGCACGTGGGTTTTCTTGTCCCAAGCCTTGGCCTCGAGTCTTCCTTTCTCCCTCATCCAGTGGGACTCCCCCCGCACGACTTTCTCTCTTTTCCTCCGAATTAGTTATGCTCCCGGGCCTTTAGGGTTACGCTCAAAGCTTACTTCACTCATGGAGTCATTCTCAGTCCCATTCGTTACCCTCCTTACTCCTTCTGTCTAATTTTATTCCCAAGATTAGACCCAGTCCAACTGAGGAGCTCCCAGGGAGGCAGCCCGTGGGCAGGTAGAGCTGTTTCTTTTCTATGGAAGCGTACACATCCCTTGGTATCCCTGGGATTGGAGATGCTCCGATCCCTTATATTTTGGTGAAGTGTTAGCATGTAACATACAGACATTCTTTCATATGTGTGAAATCATCTCTAGATTGCTTATATTACCTAATACAATGCAAGTATCACGTAGGAAGGTGTCGTGCTGTCTTAATTTAGAGATCAATGACGAGAGAAATACTTGGTACATGGTCAGTACAGCCGCTTTTTAAAGTGTGGAGATTAAACCCAGGAACCCCTGATCTTCATCTCCAGCTCTTCTTTAATTTCAATTTTGAGAAATGTCTTATGAGGTTTCACAGGCTGACCCCAAACTTGCAGTCCTCCTCGATCTGCCTCCCCGGCAGCTGAGATTAGAGGTCAATTTTGGGGGAATATTTTCAATCTATCCTAGATTAAGTCTGAAGATGTGAAGCCCAAGGGTGAAGAGGGCTGAATGTACACCGTTGCTGTAACTTCCCCACCTCCAACTCCACTCCCAGTGAAACTCTAAACCCTCAGCTATATCGAGCCCATCACTGCTCCCAGGAATCAGGGCATCCTTCAGCAGGTTAGGCACTTGGCTTTGAAATCCCCCCCTCCCCCACCCAATTCCACCCAGATACTCTGGGGATACTTGGTGAAATGCAGCTATTTTCTTGAAAGGGAGAGGGTTTACCTACTTGCTGTGTGAGACCATTGGTGCAGTCCGTGTCTGGTGAATGCCTGCACAGCTGGAGGAGGAGGAGTTCAATGGTAAAGAAGTCCAGAGCACTCCATCTCACGTGTGGGCAGACTCCTGTAACACTGCGCTTCCTGGCCACCTCTACTTTGCTCTTGTCCCTCAGGGCAGCAGTGTTCCCTGCGCCCCTCAGCCCCCAGCTGCTCCGAGAGCCCTGGCTCCACCAGGTGTTTTTAAGATTCCTTCTGCCTGTACCTGAGAGGTGCTGGCCACTCTGATGGGTAGTAGGGTTCTGGCAGGCCTTGAGAGGCCCCGGAGCAAACCAGCAGAAGCATCGATCTGAAAGATACTGTTGGTTTTCTGCCATCTCGCTCCACACAAGTTATTTGCTCCAAAAGTCCAAGTAGCCTTTTCCCCCCACAAATTTCCTATGTGGGCAAATGTGCGTCAATGACATTTGTTCTCAATGAGGTGGAACTAAAAATATCCTGGGTGTCCTTCGGCAGAGGTCCTCAAACCCAGGCTGCGGACCAGTACCGGTGCATGGCCTTGGAAGGACTGGGCCGCTAGGACAGGTGAGCAACCAACTGAAGTTGAGCAGCGAGCCTAGCCCCGCCTCCTGTCAGCGCGCTCCTAGTAGGTTCTAATGCCGCTGCAGATCGGATAGCCTCGTTCCCCGCCCCGCTCCGGCTGCTGCTGGCCATTTAAAAACCATCCTTCAAAACCTGTAGTGCAATGAATTTACCCCTCCATTGTCCTTGGGAGGAAAACTCTTTAACTAAAGTGGTCCATCTTGTCAAAAATGTTGGGGCTCACTGATCTCCTATTCATTGGTTCTGCCACCAGCCGGATTTCTGGGAGTGGGGTTGTGGGCCCAGTTCGCTTTGCTGTGGGAGGCTCATATCACCAGTGATACCTCACCTCGATTGCTTTAAGGGTGGGAACCCTCCCAGCCTGTGGCTTCCAGCAAGAACCGTGCCTCCTTCATCACCGTCGTCATCACCATCAATTTTTGTCTAAAGTGAGGGAGACGGCTGGGTCCTCTTAACTGTGTGCCTTGAATTCTGACAAGCTTTTCGGGCTTCTCATTCTCTCTAGCAGTTCCTAAGTTTCTGGCATGACGGGTTTTAGAATTTGATCACAGCGCCATCTACTGGGTGCCACACTCCCGTATTTCTAGGTCTTTCCCACATACTGGATCTTTTCTTTCATTTTTTCCCCCTTCTCCCCTCTCTCTCACTCTTTCTCCTAGTGAAAGTAACAGTTGCTAGTTTGAATAGGTGCCATCAGTTAATTCATAACATTGAGACCCTTCTAAAATGACAGAAAGCTTATATCCCTCGCCGGTGAGTACGTATGAAGACAATGGCCTACGCTTACTCTGCTGCATTTCATATAATTATTTCCCAGGATCAATAATCTCATCAGTAGGCTCAGTGATGGGGACATCATGGTAATGAATGGCCGGGTGAGGCGGCCATCACAAGTGCTGTCCTTAGCCCTGTCACCTCTGAGCTGCACAAGGGCATGACGGGAATCAGGGCTCTGCTGCCCAAAGGATTAATCATAGTTACCGGGAGCTCATATTTGTGTAATTTGCCTTCCTTATGCATTCTGCCCTGAATTGATCAGCATAGATTTCTTGCTCACAATAGGTCAGTCCCGCGGCGCGGAGGAGAGTGGGAAGGACTTTGTGTGTGTGGCAGTGAAGGACAAATTGGATTAGTCACGCTCAGGAAGTAACAAAAACCTCATCACGCTGAAGCATAGCTGGAACACGCTCCTGGAGGCTAAGCTAGATCACCTTGGGTCTTTGGGAAGGAAAAAGAGATGGTTTTGTGGGCTCCATGAGCATTCTGTGGGGGCCAGGCCATGCCACGGGCCTCTGTTTCCACTGTGGCCACTGGAGGAGCAAGAAGCCAGGACAGCAGGAGAAGGGACTTTCCCAGACGGCGTTTCTTGCCCAGCTCCTAGAGGGCATTCACCTTTGCATTTTCATGACCTGTTTAGAAAGTCCCAGAGTTTGAGGCCTGACCTGGGGAGAACATGCAGTTCTGGGAGTCATGGCTTCTTGGTGACAAGGACAGAGTTGAAATCAGACGTGAAAACAGCCGGGATCTCCTGTAGCCATAGAAAAGCCTATGGAGTCTCAGAATTTCTACCACTCTGGAAGTAGTTATAGTGAGTCATAAAGAAATGTCTACACTCTGAAGTGTTCCCTTCACTTAGGCAACGGGCCCAGGTTTGGCCCTGGCTGATCCTTTTGAGCAAGGATGGCTGTCACCATGCTTCATACCCTGGGAACCATTTCTTATCTCCGTGCCTCTGCACCGGCTGGTGCCACTGCCTGGAGTTCCTGCCTTCCACTGGCTTCCTCTGAACCCGGCTCACTATGCCACCTTGTGACTTAGTTACCTGCCTGCTGCCCTCCCTACTGAGCCAGCAGGTGGGAAGCCCCTCCTGCCCTGTGCGGACATCCTTGCGTCCTGCTCACTGGGCACATGGCACTCAATCGGGTTGCTTATTCTGTGACTCACCTGTACTGAGTGTGCAAAGCACCTCAATACAGTTCCAGGACCAGGTCTGCAGGATGAGCCAGCAGCCTGATCCTGCCTTTATGGGGCATGGAGCTCATGGCAGGGACAGATGTGGGACAGTCCAATGAGTGTGCACACGCAAGAAGGTGAGAACTGCCAGTGAGGCCAGCAAGTACAGCAGGCACAACCTTGTACCTCGGGGGGGCGGGGGGGAGGGCGTCCTGAAGCAGGTAACTAACACTTGTCTTGCAACCCATGGTGTGGTAGGGGGACGCCATGCAGGTGTGTGGGAGCATGAGCAGGAAGCGAGGGTTAGCAAGTGGAACGCTTGGCAGGTGTGGGTTGAATGGTGTCTGTCAGGCTGGGGGTGTAGCTCAGTAGCTGGGTGTTTGCTTCCATGCACGCAGTGTGACGTTCTGTCCATAGCACAAAGTAAATAAGTAAATAAAAAAGAAATCAGCATCAAAATAAAAATAGCTAATCAGTCCCAACCCCTGGAACATACAAATGGGACTTTAGTGTCTTCACAGAGGTAATCAGTTAAGAAGAGATCACACCTAACCCAATATGACCAGGGTCTTTGGCAGACGCCCGGGACCACAGACCGTGTGATGATGAGGAATGACATTGACAGGTGTGGGTGCATCCCGGGCATGCCAGGGATGACTGGCAGCCACTAGGAGGAGGCAAGCAAGACTTCTCCCTGGAGCTTCAGAGGGTCCACGGTCCTGCTGGGCCTTGATTCCAGCGCTCTGACGCGGTACATTCCTGATGCTATAAGCCACCCCACCTGTGCTGATGTGTTACTGCCATCCTGCGAAAGACATAGATGGCCGTGTGAGCAAGCCAGAGGGTGCAGACCAGCGTGCTGTCTGAGCACCATGAACGTGGGTGACGGTCAAGTGGAGATTAGTGGGCCATCAGCAACAGGTCAGGGGGTCTTGTTAGTCCATAATTAGTTTTGGATTTTTGTCCTAAGAGCAGTGCATGTTAGAAAGCTTCCTCTACTGTGGCGGAGAGCGTGCAGAAGGCTGGAGTTGTGCACTTGGGGAATGGAGTCAGCTGGTGATGGTAACAGGTGGCAGTAGCAGAGTGGCCCACGGAAGGAAACTGAGGCATTCCTGGGATAAAAGACAAATGGATGACTTTTGAGTAAATGAGGGAATTACGGGGACAAACCATTTATAGATAGAGAAGATTAAGTTTCAAAAGAAATTTCTGATATTTATGGAGTAGAGGGATTAAGCTGTAGAGGGTGCCTGAGGACAGAGGAAGCGTCGCTACCTCCCCCTTCCCACGGGATCTGTATTGCTCCCCAAAGGCTTGGGGTATTTGGGTGCTGTTAAGAGGTGAGGCCAGTTGGAAAGAGCAAAACACTGGGGCTACCCTAGAGGGGGAGATTACCTGGGAGGGTGATTCTGCCCTTCCTTGTTCGCTGGGCTTCCCCTCTGCCAGTCGTAAAGAGCCATTTTTGGCTGTGCCTGTGCCATGTGCTTTCACCATGCCAACTGCCCATGTATGGACTGTGACCTTCTAGAACTGTGAACTAAAATGAATCTTTCCTGCCTTATGTTGTGGACATTGGAATTCTGTCCCAGAAATAAAAAAGCAACTAGGACTTAAGCACCACTGTCTTTGAAACAACCTGCAGGTCCCACAGAACCTTCAGGTTGCCTTGTGAAAGGTATGGGTGCCGCTTCCCCTTGGTTACAGATGGAGTACAGGAAGGTTACACAAGTCAGGTCCCCAGGGATGGCAGAAACCAGTCTCCTCATTTCTCCTAACGCTTGGCCTAAAGTTCTTCTCACCACACAGCTCTTAGGTATCATCTAAGATTTAAATCCACAAGCACATATGAGCCAGATCAGAGCCTTCTGAAATCGTTCTGAATTAGTTTCTTTTAAATGTTATTTTACTCTCTCACCGTACTCCTATCTTGATTCTTTATGGGATAGAAGTGGAGGACATTTAAAGGCAACAGAGACTCCTAAAGAAACAGCCCATTCAGCTGACCACTACTTCCTGGAAGTACCTCTTGGGCTGGGCTGGTGGCACCAATGCTTTTAGGCCTGAAGGATTCTCCCGGGGCAGCTGAGCTCTGGGATAGAGCTTGAAGAAGACGTCAGCTTCCTGGTGGTGGCGGATGTGAAGATGGACATGGGGCCTGGTGTCTAGTTGCAGATTACATGGGCGGGGGTTGGGGGCATCTGGAATCAGTGCTCCCCTTTTGGTGAGACAGTCTAGTGGGGTGGGAGATAATACTGAGGCCATGTTCTCTCCTGGCTCCACGACATCCTACTTGTCCCTTTTGGCTTCTCTGCTGTCTCCTTTTCTTCATGTGTAAGATGAGAGATTAGACTAATGACCAAAATTTGCATGCCATTAAAATGCAGTGATCAGAATCTTATTCTTACGATAAAATTTAAGAGGATTCTCTGCAAAGTTGAGTTAGGCTTTTGACTGCACAACTGTAGAGCCCAGTGAGGCTCTTTTGGTTCTGGCCTGGACCTTAGCTCTCAACTAATTGATACGAGTCTCATACTCTGCTGCTACCAGCAGGTAACATTCCTTCAGGTGTGCTTGTTAAAGGGAAGGGAAGGAGCCCTGCCCTTGGTTATGTTCCTGTGTTGTGTCATGTGCCCCGTTGGCCCAGGATGGCTGTCTGCCTCCCCAGTTCTCATTTTTCTTTATTTTTGGTTCCCTATCCCACCAACTTGCTGTTTGTATTAGTGAACTTTTGTCACAAACATGTTCTTATCAGGTCACTCCTCCGAGTCAGTGACTTACGAGAGCAATCCTTCATTCCCAGGGATCTTTAGGTGGCTTGGAGCTCATCTGATTCTGGCTGATCTCAGTCATGTATATGGTAATCGACAAGGGATTGGACCATTGAGAATGGGCTCAGCTGGTGGTTCACCTCTGCTCCACGTGCTTCTCACCCTCCTGGGGCCAGTGGGCTAGCCTGGCATGTTCCCATGATGATGGCTGCAAGGGCAGGCCCAACTGCACAAACACCTTTCAAACCTTTAGCTGCGTCATGTCTACTAACATTCCATTGGCCAAAGCAAGTCACATGGTTAATTCAAATCAAAGGCAGAGAGGTGTCCTCTTCCTCTTTAGCGGGACTGTGAGGTCACATCCATCCAGTTGCCACACCATATTAAAGGAAGCAAGACATAATAGTTCATGCCTATGATCCCAGCACTCCTGAGGCTGAGGCAAGAGGATTGCTGTGAGTTTAGGGCCAGCCTGGACTATATAGTGAGAACTTTGTCTAAAAAGGAGGAAAAAAAAAAAAAAACCCTCAGAGAAGTCTTACCCCTAAACCACTCTACTGTCCCATTCTCACTTACTCCGTGTCATAGGCATTTTTAGTAGAGTTTGGTTTAAGTACTCCTGTGTATCTTTTTACAAAAATGAGCACACCTATGTCTCTGCATGAGCACAACAGTTGTGTATGTGCAGGTTTGTGTGTATGTGTGTGTGTGTGTGGATATGTCAGTGTATCCAGCCAGGCTTCCGGGGAGCACGTCTTGTGGCAGTGTGTCCTAGGGTGAGTTCTAGAGGCAGTGACTGGCCGAGGGGTCAAGGTTAAGGTTTGCCACGGCCAGTGTGTGAGAGTGGACACAGGCCAAGGCCTGGTGGGTTACTGAGGAGAAGAAATGGACATTCTGCAGTTAGCCTGTGACTTGAGATTCCCTGACAGGGAACTTCTTGAATTCTAGATAAAATCACCTTAGGACGTCTGTTTCTTGGGAACTGTTATGTTTTGGGTGTAGTGGAGTCACTGTTAACAATTTACCCCAAATCTGTTGGCTGGAAGTAACGAAAATATCTTCAGAGGCCAGATGTTCAAGTCAACATTACTAGGCTAAAACCTAGGTGGCTGCAGGGCTGTGCTTGCTGGAGCTCTGGATCCACTCCTGAGCTCAGGGGCCTTTCCTAGGACCTAGACCAGTGCCTTCAGGCCCTACGAGAACCAGGGCTGGGGAGAGTGGCCTTGGGCAGGTCCTGATGAGTCTTTTCTTCCAAAACTAGAACTCTCAAATGTGTCCCCTAACCCAGGGAGTGTAAGGGAACATCGTTCTCTAAAGCAGTCCTGCCCACCTGGGCACGAAGCAGGTGTGGGGAAAAGCTGGGGTTCGGGGGCCTGAGCTGGAGGTGTTCCTTCTTCCCCCCGGCCCCAGGAAGCTGCAGAAGTGACCCTGGCCGAGCACTGAGTGGGTGGCTCGTTTGGAGAGCACAGGCAGTGAGAGCCGGCAGGGAGAGTCTGTCTTTGCCGAGCCCCTGCTGGGCATAATGTCCTTTGTCCAGTTTGGGCTCATTCACAGCCTGGCAGAGGGGGAGCCAGGGCTTTGTGGCTCTAGCGGTTCCAGCATGGAAGCCGGGTTCCTGGAGTTCCATTTTTGGAAGGGGCAAGTGCATTTCATGTTCTGCCCGTGGTCCACGCCGCGGTGGGTGTGCAGGACCATATGGACCAGAGGAAATGGGGGCACATGGGGAATTTCTGGGGTTCCTTCAAGCCACAGGCAGTCCTGGGAGGAGCCAGGGTGCCCAGCTGTGGAGAGGTTTCCTCCGGGCACACAGGGAGGGTCACTTCAGCCACTGGATCCCCAGTGTGTATCCCCATTCCCCAGAGCATAGCCAGATGGCCACCCAAGATAGCTGTCTGCCAGATTCTGTGGGAACCCTGGGCTGCTTAAACCCAGGAAGCCTGGGCTCTGAGGGATAACGGCTTGCGATGTTAGTCACACTTCTTACCTGGCACCCCCTTTTTCTCCGCCCCTAACCCCATCTGTAGGCCACACGAGGCAAAGGGAGGACTTGGTGACAGAGCACTTGCCTAGCATGCATGAGGCCCTGGGTTCGATTACCAGCCCAAAAAAATCAGTCTACCAGTCAGCTGTGATTTCCAGCAACCTAGATAAGAGTGCAGAAATATATCTGAAAGAATGCAAATCAAAGGCAGTTTTTCTTTTTTTCTTCATTTTTTTTTATTGGTAAGCATATGTGATACACAGTGGTTACACGGCAGTTGTTATTAGTATGTGGACAGATAATTTTTGTGGGGGATAGAAGAAAGAAGTGAGAGGGAAAAGAAGGGGAGCGAAGGACAGACAGACCCTTTCCCCAGGTAGGGGACAGAGAGTAGAGGACACACGTACCTCCCGTCCCCAGGTCAGGCCTGGCGCAGGCGAGACCTGCCCATCACTCATGATGGCACCAGAGCAGTGGGGCCGATACAGGCAGGGAGAGGCCTCTGGGCACACGCAAAGGGGCTGGAGAGAGAAGTAGGTCGGAGAGGAGGGAAAAGACCAAAGGAAGCCCAGGAGGTTGGGGTGCAGTGGGGGCCTGTGAGGAACCGTGAAAGTGGCTCAGGAACCTAGCCCAGCAGTGAGGACACGTGGAGACCTGGCGCAACTCGCAGTGCCCGGCCTCCACGTGGCAACCCCAGGTAGTCTGAGGGAGATGGGAGCTACAGACAAAAATTTAGTTTACTCCCACTAAGGAAAATTATTTTTATTTTCCTACCTGGCTTCCTAATCAGAATTTTACAACTCAGTTTCTCTTGAGTAGGATTATCTCACTTGCGATCTAGCTGCTTCCAGCCACTTAATTGTGGGGGAGAGATTCTCACACTCATGCCCTCCCACATTCCTCTCCCCTAAAATGCTTCTTGAGGAAAGCGTAGTGTACACTTGCTGCAGGTGTGAATAGTGCTGTCATTTGAGGACAAAAAGAAGGGGTGTTTAAAAAGTAGTCACCCCTCCTGCTGACTCCTTAGACCTTGCTAAGAGTTTAGCATACCCCCCTCCTGGACCTCTCCCTCTCCTCCAGGGAGGCTCTGAAGTACCTGTCAGTAGAACTGGGACAGTGTCGGAGCAGAATTTATTCACTTATGCCACACACCTTAGTAAGAATGTCACTGGCACTTGTCGTATACCTCGGCCGGCTGCATTCATCATGAGACTTTTAGGAAGCTGGCTTTCTGTGTCCCTAATGGTGCCCAGGTCCTGCCTGTGATGTCCAGCTCTGGCTCAGCCTGTACTAGAGTTTAAGGATGTCTAGTCTCTGTCCTGCAGAAGCTCTTAGTGTCACCTCAGGGGCGAGGCCAGATCCTTGCTCACGACAGACTGTGTGTTCAATCTTACGACTTCAGTGACAGGGCTGTGAAAACAGAGGGAAGGGAGCGGCCGACTCTGATTGGCAGGAAGGCTTCATGGAGGAGGTGATGGCTGAATTGGTACTTAAAAGGCAAATAGGAGTTTGTAGGGGAAGAGAGAAGCCAGTCAGCTGCTGTCTGATTTCCACAAATGCACTGGGGAACCCTAACCACACGTGGGTTTCTGACAGGCCACTAGCGGCTGACCCTGTACCATGCTGACTCGGTATCTCTGGGGTGGGGTGCCCTCTCCCTGTCGCCCAATAGGTGAGTGCCCCTGTCCCTTGACTCCTTCAAGCCATAGGTGCCAGCTGTGCTGTGCCGAGTGCCAGTTTTCCAGTGACATTAGCCACACTCTCCCTTCCCTCTCATCAGGAATGCTGCAGAATGGGTGCCTGGTAGAATGAATGAATGCGTGGTCACCAGCGCCAAAACAAAAAGAAAAAAGGACACTGAGGCATTGAAATTGAAATGAATGCTGCTTGTGGGGTCCCCTAGGACGGTTCTATTAAGCCAGTTATGTTAGTTACCCGAGAAAAGGGTTCCAGGTGAAATGAAGCAAAGGCTCGGGCTCCTGTGTAGAGACAGAAGTCACTTAGCCCCCCTCTCCAGATGCGGGGTCTTAGTCACTTGCTGGGACACAACTCCCAACATCTCCAACTTCAGAGAGGAAAGGTTGACTTCAGCTGGAGTTCACAGGTCTCCGTTAATTCATGTCTGGCTACCAGTGGTGGAAGGGCTTGGCAGAGGGTCTAGGCATAGGAAAGTCGTCCGTCCCACTGTGGTCAGGAAGTAGAGGGTGAGAGGAAGCCGGAGCCGAGAATATACACCCATCCAGGGTGGGCACCCCTGGGACCCATCCTTCCACCTGCTCCTTCTAACAGCACACGAAATCACCCAGGGATTAGTCGCCTTGGCCTAATTAGCCCCGTGATCCAATCACTTTCTGAATATATGAGACTTGTGGGGGACATTCCAGACCGAAGCCATAACATCTAGGGAGCCAGTGACATGTGCATGGCAGAGCAGGAGAGCATGGAGACAAGGGACAGCAGCCTGGGGGTGGCACTGAGGTAGCAGCTCCTTGTGGAAGGCACCGGGGTGGCAGGGTCCCTATGCGGTTGAGCTGGACCTGGCCACCCACACGGTGACCTGCCGTGCCAGCCCCCTCAGGTTGGCGTTTCCACTCAGATGTCCCACGGGCTCTTCAAAGGCACATGGTCCCGGTGGCACTCACCCATATTCTCCATCCTTCCAGACGTCCCCCCTATAGTGGCTGGTGGCATAGTGCTTTGCTCAGATGTGTGACCACACTACTTAGCCTCTGTGTCCTTATCTGGAAAATGAGCATAGTAAGGGTGCTACCTCCTGAGGCCCTGGAAGTGATTGACTCTATGAAGGAAATGTCCAGCCCAGGGACAGGCACACACTGAGCAGTCAGCAGCAGTAGCATCTGATGCCACGGCACCTCCTCCAGAAAGCCCTCTGGAATGCCCTCAATCCCGAGTGCTCTCTTCCTTCTCAGAAGTTCAGTGCTATGGAGGTGGCAGATTAGTTTGCTCATGTCCTGGCTCTGCATCCAGGCTTTCTACGCCACTTCTGGGGACCTCTGAAGTGTGACTGCTTACACAGAGCAAAGGAAAAAACATCCAATTGAGGGTCTGTGCTTAACAGTGCCTGGGCCCTCAGGAGGGAATTGAGCCCCTTTGCCCCTCACACCCCGGGGTGCTCCGCTAAAGCCCGTAGGTTTGCTGATTGAAGAAGGATCGCGCACCCGTCCCACAATCTGGCTTCTGCCACGGCCACTGAGTGAGCCCGGCTGCTCCCCAGGTAGAGTTCCCCCCTTTAGTAGTTCCTGGGTCTGACCTGCCCTTAGGTAGGGGCCATGTGGCCCCTGTGGAGCAGGGCGCAAGTGGCGTTCTCCGAGCTGGGAGGCCTGGAGGGCAGCTGCAGGAGGCGTCTTGGAGGTGGGTGGTGCCCCACGCCAAGGAGGAAAGGGAGGGGAACAGACGCATCACTGCACACAATATCCGGCCCTCACAAGGTCAAGGGGGAGGGGCTTGTTTTAGCTTACAAGTTCAGAAGGCTCAGTCCATGCATGTCGGCTCACAATGGCAAGATGGCTTGGCAAGCAGGGGAGCTTCTCATAACGTGGTGGTCAGAAAGCAGAGAAAAGGCAGGCGCTAGGGGTAAGAATGTTTCCCGCAGGCCTGTCCTTGAGGACGCATCCCTCCGACCAGGCCCCACTTCCTAAGAGCGCAGGAGCTGACCCGCAGATCCAGCGGATGAGTATGGCGACTCTGTGATCTGACATGAGACTTCTGGGGGGCATTTTAGGTTTAAACCACAATGCCGTCCTTCTCCAGTCCCTGGAGCTGTAAGCCGCGGTGGCCAGCAGCTCTGGAGAAAGCTTCGAGTTGAGCATAATTTTAAATTGGACAAAATTGTAATAACTGAAACAAACTGAAAATTTTAGAAATGTTTTACTATTTAAATGCTTTAATGGTGGTGTCTGTATATCACGTGATGTCGAGACGGCAAGTACGCACAGCGACACAGGCCATCAGAGAGGGCGGTAAGTGAACGACCACGCTTCCGCACTTCTCCAGCTACCAGAGAGCTCTAGGCCGCGCGCTCCGTGCCTCCTCCTCGGCCACGGCCACGGCGTCCCGGCACAGCTGGTGCTCAGACACCAGCTGGTTCAGGCTGCTCTCGCCCGTGAACGCCGCCTCTTGCCGGCCTTGCGCCGGAGCGTGGCCGGGGGCTGGGACAGCGGCTGGGTGGCGGCGCTGCTGTGGGCAGGGTTAGCCGCCAGGCTGGACTATCACAGGCTTCACGTTGTTGGGACCCACGCGACAGCATAGCTGCTGTTCCTGTAAAGCATCGGCTCATCCGCCTCCTTCACGGACATGTGGCCCCTAGCACGGTGGCCACGGCGAGGAGGTTGCAGGCAGCCGTTGTGTTCTTGGCGTCGAACATCTGCTGGGTGAGCCCGGGGAACAGTCGGGGCACGGTACTGCTGGATGCCGGTGCTGCTCGGAGGGTGAAGCCCGGGTATAATAAGCGCTGCAGGCAGGGGAAGGGCACCCGGAGGCCTGTGTAAGTTAGGCTGTCGCAGGAAAGGGACATTTGACATTGCCCTGTAGAGACAGTGTGCGCAGAAATGAAATTATTTCATATTTGTACCTTACTTAGTGGAGACTGGTCAGCAGACTGTTGCTGTGGGTAAGAAATCTGATCCTGTCTAGGGTTGGCTTGGAAGGTCTGGGTCCTGCCCCCTTAGGGACCACAAAGACTTTTCCACCTGGGCCTGCTGCTGGGGAAACCAGGGCCATGGCAACCCAGGCTCTGATGGTCAGACAGAAAAGCCACCAGTAACTCAAAGTCAGGTGGCAAGTGTCTGCTTGTCACGTGTCCAGGACAAAGAGCTGTGCAAGGGTTGGTCTATTGGGCATGTTGACTGGACACACAGAGGTTCTCAGGGCTGTTGGATAGCTTCCCTGCCACAGGTCTGACCAGGATGCCCAGATTTATCCAGCTTGACTCCAAGAATAGGTAGAGGTTAGCTCCTCCTCTTCCCCAAACAGAAAGCTGGGCTGTTAATTGTAACAGAAACTCTGTGAAGAATGTGCAAAATAAAAACTAAGGTTATTGCAAAACAGGAAATGCCACGAAGGATGCGCAGTCTATTGGGGGAGATGGAATACAGCTTCCATATGTGCACCTTTTATCCAGCTAGTAATCCGCAATTTAAAGAGCATTTTTATTTTAATAAAGAGGTTATTTTAAACTTAGACCCGCAAAAGCCTCACACCTCCAGCGCTCGGCTTCCGTGAAATATCCCTCAACACGAAAATATAGACAGTTAGTTTTTTCATCCAAAGTGAATCACTGCAAGCCTGGATTCCTGGTTTATTATGCTTTCTGTATCTCTGCTCATTTTTCACCAGTATTGCATTAAGTATTGATATTGATTTCTTGTAAATGGGACTGAAATAGATGGGCCACAGTTTTTTGTTATTGTTCGGTGGCACTTGTATGTAATTTATTATGGCTGCAGTGGAAGCTGCCCCTCGCTGCCATGGCTGAAATTAACTGTGCCACACTCTGGCCTCTGATCGTCACCTACATCTCTCATTTGATATCAAAAATTATTATGTATAAAGTTCCTCTTTTCTCTTCTTCCCCTACTCCATAAGAACAATAAATATGCCCCTCATCTTGTTTTGGAAGTTCGTGTTAATAACTTCTGCCACTAGCAGACGATTTGGCGCTAAGAGCAAGGTGACTATTTCTTGCAGCAGTTGGTTTCTGCTCGGTTCCTGGTGAGCCAGGCAGACAGGAGGCCTGGATGCCTGGCCTGGCTTTGCCCCTGCCCATTAGAGTGGCCTCAGGCCAGCCCCCCTCTCTCTCTGGCTGTGGATTTGGGTAGAGGCATATTGTGGTTGGATCTGGATATCTCTCAACAGTCTCCTGTATTTGGATTATCTATGGAACCATGTGCTATTGGGAGATGGGGCCTGGTCTGGATTGATGGATTATGGGTGTGTGGTGGAAGACAGGCGTTGGAGATGATAAGTGAGAGGCGTGGATTGTAGATTAAGGTGAGTGGTGGATTTTAGATTACAGGTGTGTGGTGGGGGCTTATACCTGGAAGGGCTGGACCCAGAAGGGGTGGATCACTGGGACAGGACCTAGAGGGATAGATACCACTTCCTTCCTTTCCTTCTGGGACTTGCCGTGGCTTCCCGTGTGCAATGCTGTGAGGGGCTGCCTCTACCTCCTCCTCCACCCTGTGCTTCTACTGTTCTTCCACTGTTGCTAGCGGCCCATGAATGAGCTGTGATCTTCTGGGAGTGTGAGCTAAAATAAACCTTTCCTCCTCTAATTTATGCATGTCGGGTATTGAGTCACAGCAATGAGGAAGTAACCAAAACAGGTACCTTGGCTCCCATGTGTGCAGGACTCTGCTGAGAAGTCTTCAGTTCAGGGCCTGGGAATTAAAGGCCCTTTGCCTGTGTGCGTGCGTGCGTGCGTGCGTGTGTGTGTGTGTGTGTGTGTGTGTGTGTGTGTGTGTGTGTATTTTCCCTGGGAGATTGGCTGTGGGAAATCTGGGGAGAAGGCAGCAGCTTGTGTGATTCCTTGGCACCATGTTGGCTGGGCTGAGGGCATGTCCTGCAGGTAACGTGTAGTCTTGCTTGGGAACACGCAGCCTCCATGTACCTTCCAAAGGGGCAGTGCAGATCCACAGAGAGGAGGAGATCCTGAAGCCAGGGATTGTCTCTGAGCAGGACAGGAGGCGACTGTGCAAGGCACAATGTCCTGACCAAAACAGAAAAGGTGCTGGGCCTGGTGGTACAGATCTGTAATCTCCAGCACCCTGGGAGGCTGAGGCAGGAGGATCACAAGTTTGAGACCAGCCTGGATAACTTGAAGACTTAGTGAGGCTCTATTTAAAAGAATGAATAAAAGAATGAGCTGGAAGTATAGATAAGTGTGAAGGTCCTGGGTTTAATCTCCAGTACAAAACAAACAAAAAATTAGAACAAAATAAACAACAAACAAAAAGAAAGAAAGCCAGAAATTTACTCCCTCAACTGTAGCTGCTTGACTGGGCCAGGCCAGAATCTACATCTGACAGTCTCAGTGATGAGCTGAGACCATTGCCCTTCGGCGTGCTCTGGACTCTGTAAAGTTCGCAGCCTGCTGCCCTCCCTAGGCTTCCTTCTCTTTCCTTCCTTTCTTCTTTCCTTCCTTCCTTCCCTTTCCTTTCCTTTTTTCTTCTTTCTTTCCTCTTTTCCTCTTCTTCTTTCTCACATCTCTCCTCCTTGCAATGCTAGGGATCAGAACCAAGACTTTCCCACTGAGCTACATCCTTGGATCTTTTGATTTTTGAGACAGGGTCTCAGCAAGTCACCAAGTTGCTCAGACGGGGCTCAAACTTTTGATCCCCCTGCCTCAGCCTCCCAGAGGACTGAGGGTTATAGGCCTATACCTAGCTGCCCCCTCTCTTCATGGTCCACGGTATATATGAACTGGTGGTCTGTGTGTCTTATGCCGAGTTGGGGCCGACTGAGAGGACAGAAGAGCCAAAGAGACTCAGGAGTCATCACAGTTGACAGGAAGAGACGGGCCTAGTGTAAGCCAGTGTGTCACGTGTGGCTGCTTAAGCGTGGACATCTTTACTCCTGAGACATCCCTTGCAAGAGTCAGATTTGAATCGTGTGCTCTTGGACCCCATGTTTTTATTCCCTGTGTGACTTTCACTCCAAATGACTCCCATTAAGCATGAAGATTTCTGTGGAAGAAAACTTACCGAAGTCCTTCATGTAAGATGCTGGCTGCTGCTGCGTCCTTTGCCTCCTAAGGCGCCGCGTTTGATTTCTCTGCTTTCAGCTTGGGGCAAAACAGTGTCTATTAATTAGGTTTTCATCTCTAGGGATAATGGGACGCAGAGGCCTTCTGTTGAAGTGGACCCGGGTCTTTTGTGGCGCGTCTACCCCGGCGCTGCTTGCGGGAATCAGGCGTGATTGCGGCGTGAAGGGCCCTCCTCGCGCTTCTCTGCAACCTCAGAGCTCCCCATTCTTCCTCTCACCACTTTAACTAGGTCAGCGCCTTCCGTTCTCCTGCCCTCAGCCTTGGCAGAGGCAGCTCTGTTCTGGCTGAACCCGGGGTGTTGCGCAAGCCTGAACATTTCCCGCCGTGCAGGCAGAAGGCCCTTCTCTTCCAGAACCATCCTTGTCCCTCCCTTCTCTCCCTTCTCTCTTCTCTTCCTTCTTCCCAGAAACAATGTGTCAAAAAAAAAAAAAAATAAGGCACAGGATTTGGAGGTATATGTAATTCCGCGGTGCCCCAGGGTGAGATCTTAGCAGCTTGCAGGAGCTGATTATTAAATTTTCAGAAATTTTGACAGCTGGTTTTTAAACACAGTCATTATTAAACTCTATAGACTTACAATTAAATAAATTACCAAAACCAAAAGAAACAAATACTCAAAATTCATCATTTGCTAATTATTTTGTAACATTTTATTGTTACTTGGGCTAGAGGCCTGAAAGCACAGGTCATAAGGACTCCAGGCTTTGCTGGCCACAGGACTCAGGCCACACCTGCTGGGCAAGGTGACCCTGTGCCAGTAGACTGTGTCTCAATAAATCTTGCCCCATCCTGAACCCATCTCACAGGCAGCTGCGCTCTGTAGTTTCCCTATTGACTGAGGCAAAGGTCCTTATCCAAAGGATCCTCTGTCTTTTGAAGGGGGTACAGGTCTGTCCCCAGGCTCTGCAGGATCCGATCCTTACACTGGCCATCTTTAGTATTTTCAACATCTTGTGATTCTTGGTTATTTTGGGGGATCTTGGGGGCCACAGAGAACCTGTGTGACTCTTCCAGCGTTAGCTAATTCCTAGAGATAGCAAATGACTTGCAGCTTGCCTCTGGTTCACAGGCAAACCAAGCCGAGCCCATGGCTGTACGTACCTCCTTTAGTTAACTCACACACCAAGATAACAGTTCCGCTTAACATCATCCCAGGCCAGGTGTCGAATAGCTGGAAACCACCTAGAGCTCCCACACTGTCCAAACCAGCCAGCCCCGAGCTGCTTACCCTGCCCTGGATGCCAGTGGAAAGGAGCCTGTGCCTTTCTGGCTCCCTTGTGGGACTCGGTGGTGTGGCCTGCTCCTTCTTCTCAGGACTGCAGCAAACACTGCTTTCACGGGCCATACTCTCTCTTTTCCCCACTTTATTAATATATATGTATGCTACATCATGTTTACATCAGACTTGAGTATTTTGTGCATTCATATATAGTGTCAAAATGACATTCCCTTCCGCTCCTCTCTTTGACCCTCCCACACCCTCTAATGCCCCTGTCACACCCATTTGGTTCTATAAAATGACAGCATTCTGGGTTTCTCATATCAGAGACACCATTCGGTATTTAACCTTCTGCATCGGACTCACTTCCCTGAGCATGATGGTCTCAGGTAGGGTCCATTTACCTACAAAAGCCTCCAGTCTACCTGACTTAATAGGACAGTAGTATTTTTGTGTACATAGGCCACGATTCTTGTATCCATTGGTCTGTTGATGGGCACTTTGGTGTCTTCCACCTTTTGGCCGCTGTCAGGTGTGCTGCTGTGAACATAGGTATGTCTGTATCTCTGTTATATGATGCTTCTGATTCTTTTGGAAAGATTCTCAGAAGATGTATCGTTGGATCCAGTGGGATATTTACATTCAGCCTTCTGAGGGATTCCACACTCCCTCCACAGTGGCTGTACGAGTTTGCATTCTCACCAGCGGTGTCCGAGGGTTCCTGTTCCCCACGGCCTTGCCAGCCTTGATGGCTTTCAAGTTCTTGATACACGCCATTCTCTCTGGGGTTAGATTATAACTTAGTGATGTTTTGATTTGCGTTTCTCCGATGGCCGTGGTCTCTTGTCTTACTAAGTCCTCTCTGTAAGCTAAGTCTCGGGTACAATAGTTTTCCTCATCCTCTCTCCAGCTTCATCTCCTAGCCGATTTCTTGCCCTCCTCATTCCAGGTAAACTGGCTCCTGTTGCCCTCAATCAGGCTGAATAAGGGCCTTCCTCAGGGCCTTTGAACTTGCTGTTCCCTGTGCCATGGTTGCTCTTGCTTTAGTGTGCTTGCGTCTCACCACGGCTCTGGTTATATTTGTGCTAAATGTTACATGTAGCAAACTTAAAATAAAACTTTTTTGTGGTTTGAAATCTATCTTTAAGTTTTATGTGGTTACTCTAGGGAGACCGGGTAAAAAACTATACAAATCAGGGCCTCTTAGTACATAGCTACATTGTTTTCAAAACCATCAATTTTATAAATCACAAGCTAGAGACCTCCACTCATGTAAGGAATGGTTTTTCCATATGACCTACGGGCAGGGCCAGGATCTGAACCCAGATCTGCCTGACTTCCAAAGCCAGGTGCCTTGCAGCACCTCAGAGCTACCTCGATGTGTCTGTGGACAGCAGATCCGGTTCTCCCTCCCTGGTTTGTGTGAGAGTGAGAAACCAGAAACCTTCAGTTCCCATGAAGTTCCTTGCTGGGGCTCTGAGGCCTGGCTGCTGTGGGTGCTGATAAACCAGAACAGTGAGTTCCCATTAGAATGTTCTTTTCCAGGAGGAGATAACAGGATAATAGGTGTGTGACTGGCTTCCTGTACAATGATGAGTGACGAAGAGTCACTCGAGATTAGAGTAATTCAGAACAAGTTAAGTCAATCCCTGTGCTCCTTACAGATCAATTTTTATATTGAGGAGAGGAGAAAGAGGATAAAAGTAATCTAAAATAAAATTCAGCATTCCTTCCCTGACCTCAACAAGCCTTGGAGGTTGGGGAGGGAGATCTCTGCGGGCGAGCTGAGGGACAGGGCGAGGGTGGAGGAGGAAAGAATGCCCTTTTCCCGTTGGGGGACACATAATTTAGGAGCAAATGATGTCTCTGCGCTGAATTGTCTGGTGGTCTCTGAAAGAAATTGGGTGCGTAAATGATGTTTTAACTTTCTTGAATAGGATACAGTTAAAAACTTAACTGGTCACTGAGGCAATACACGGCATTTTTCTCCTTCTGCAGCCATTATTCTGGCTTGCATGGCTGGGCCAGTGGGGTGTCTCTCTCCTATAGCAACGTGCTGGAACACAGTATCTGTTTTCATGCTGGTATTTTCGTGCTATAGACAATAGTTCTCAAATAGTGGTCATTGAATGAGTATCAGACTGCGTTTAGATCATCCAGGGAAGACTCTACGGGATGCATCCTTGAGCTCTGTCTCTACACATGTTGAATCAGCAGGCATAACTTGGGGTCTGGGCTTCTTAATAAGCCTCCCAGGTGGTGTTGATGAACTACCCAACTGAAAACGCCTGGGAGACATGGCATGTCAGAATTTCCCACCTCAAAACTAGGAAGTCTGTAGCAGACAAGGTTAGAATGTTAGCCGTCTTTGTTTCCGGCAGACATACTTTGCTTTTTGCCATGGCTCCGTTTATGACAAGAAAACAAATTTTTAAGGAGCCACATTGTACTGTAAAAACACTAGGACAAATGACTTTTTAGAGAATTTCCAAGGGGACACATTCTGTAAGGCATGGAGCTTTTAGTTTGTCATCTAACTGCACAGGCACCCATGGGCCACTCCGGGCGATATTTGCTTTGCCTGCAACAGGCTTCGTCTCAGCCCTATCCCAGGTGACTCGGCTTGCAGCCCTTTGGAATGACTTTGCCCCTCTGTAGCCCTCCTCATTCAGGTCACAAAGAGGCCCCTCCCTTCCCCACGACCAGTCACAGGTTCGACACTACACACGCGGGAGTTCATCTTTTTATTTTATGAGCAACCTCCCCCTCCCCTTAGTGAGGTAGCAGGTTCAGCTCGAGCACGGTCCTAACAATGCCTCTTCCAGGTGGCACATTCCTACCTATTTGTGATTTCTGTCTCAAGTAGAGTGTGCTGAACTGCGAACACGGAAGGCAGGCTGTTGGTGCCCAAAGCTGCCAGCAGCCAGGTGGGTAACACCGAAAGTAGCTAGCAGAGTGACAAAGGCCAACCAGGAGCTGCCGCCTCTGGTGGCTGGAAGAGTTCTTGGTACTGCCTGCTCCACATGGTCAGGAGGAGTGTTCACACTCACAGAGCCATGTTCTGACAAGTCGTGCTTTCTGTGTGAACTGAGCCAGGCTCCTCCTCTGAGTAGCAACATCTTGGAAGCTGAAACGGGGGACCCCCGACCTTTAAGAGCTCCTGAAGAAGAGGGGTATAAGGGTGATGGCTGTCAGTGGCCCAAGGAGTAAGTGACATTCACTTTGCATCCTACATGTGGTTAAGATCCAGTGACAGGGTGAGTTCATCATCTGGGTTTTCATGTTCCCCGTGTGCAGATATCTCTCACTCTCCCCTGTGGTGTCTTAGTGTGGTGATTTGGATCTGGGGTGTCCCCCAGAGCCTCATATACCTATCAATACTGTGTAGGGTTGGGAGGTGGGCCTGGCTGGAAGGGGCAGGTGCGTGGGGCTTGACCCAGAGGGGTGTGTGCTGGTTTTACCCATCCTCCCAGTCTCTCTCTGTATCGCCACGTGCGAAGATCTCTGGCCCAACTCCAGCCCTGCCAAGTGCTTCCACCGTTTTCCAGCTGCCTGCCTATGAATGGACTGTATTTTTCTTAAGTTGTGGATGTTGGGTATTCCTCCCTAAATTGTGGGTGTCGGGTACTGAGTTACAGCGATGAAAAACTAAGACGCTTAGTCACTTATCTATTGCTATGACCAAATACCCAACATCCGCAGTTTAAGGGAGGAGAGGTGTATGTAGCTTACTGTTTCAGAAGGTCTCTCACATGCGGTCCACTGATGGGGCAGCTGGCAACCGTGAAGGCACATGGCAGAGCCAGGAGAGCTGCTCACCCCGTTGCAAGCAGAAGCCAGCTGAAGCAGGAGCAACAGAAGAAGCTGCAGCAACATTTCGCCTTCCTTCTTTTAAGTACTTTTAAGTTTCCAATTGCCCTTCCCTTACTTCCTGGCCCACAGGTCAATAACAGACACCTGAAATCTCTGTCCTAGGCGATCCCGAATCTCAACAAATTAGCAATCTTCCCAGGTCAAACCTTAAACGTCTTCCCCTTCCAGCCAAGTCCTACCTCCTAATAACACAGTTTCAAATACACGGGGCTTTTGGGGGACACTCAAGATCCAGACCGTAGCCTGTGTCTGCTACCTACAGCTGCAGCGTGGGCGTCTTAGTTTCTCATCACTGGAACACAGTTTCTGATGCCCACAACTTAAGGGAGAAAAGGCTGCTTTTAGCTCACATTTCAGAGATCTCTGTTCATGGCTGACGGGCAATGGCAGCGTGACAGAAGAGGCTGGCAGAGAAAGGCTCTCTCACAACAGGGAGGGACTGGGGAGAAGCCAGGCTGAGAGTATCTCCTGCCAAGCCACACCCTCAGTGATCCACCCCTTTGGCCAGGCTCCCCTCTTCACAGCGTGTGAAATCCATAGATTAACTTCCACAGCCCAGTCACCTTCTAAGTGCTTGAGGTGTTGGGATCCAAACCACAAGAGAGGGGCACGTTGTGTGTGTTTACCTCGGTTTGAGACAGCTGTAGTCAGAGGGCCCTGGTGTGAGGAGTGGAGATTTAACTCGGTGGACATATCTATACAAGATAAAATAGTTAAATTATGATAGCAAGCACACCCATCAGAAGACCATTGTTTATGAAAATCAACATGAAGGAAGAGGGAAAATTCATCTTTGTCTTTCCTCTTGTCTTAATCAGGTTTTCTCCCTGCCATGAGATTAGCAAACAATGCATAGGAACAATCTGTAGGCTAGATGTATTTTTTAAGGGTTATTACTATCTGTTCCCAAAATAAATGACGCAAAACCAACATGAGCACAAGCCAGAACAGGCATTATTAATGGTGTTTATTTTTCATTAGGAAGCCATAACAATTCCCTAATTGCTAGCAGATTCCAGGAACTGCCTTATTTGTAAACAGTGGCTCACCAAAAAAAAAGTCATTAACAGAATATACAGCCAATTTAGAGTGAGCAATTGCAAATAGAAAATATATTTAACAGTTTAAAGATGATCAGTGGTATTTTTCAAAGGCTGATTGTCTCTTCCACACTGGAACTGCAGGGCTTGGCCTGCTAGAACCCATGCCCAGACCCTAGCAGACCAGGACTATCTGGCTGGTTTTTGCACTTCCTTATAAGATGTTAAGTCCCTGATTATAAAGCTAACTCATCTTCATTGTAGAAGATTTTCCAAATACAAAAAAGAGTAAAGAAAACAAAAATCCCCATAATGCTTTTAGATGTAACTATTAACATTTGAGTTTATTTCCTTCCTTCTAGGCAAACAGCTCATGGCTGAACTCCGGTTCTACCTACCATCGTGGATCTTGATTTTTTTCATTCAGGCACGCCATTGCATAAACACTTTGCTAATTTATTAAAACATTTTCTTTGTAAACAGTGTGTTAATGATTTGACAATATCCCAGAGTACAGATGACCTGGAGTATACCTGTCACCACTCTTGTGGGTGTTTCAGGGGGATTCTAATCATCCCATAGCATAGAGGACATTGCCTTTAACATCTCTGTTTAAAAATATAACTGCATTTCAAATAATCTCCTTGCGATATTCCCAAAGTGAAATTTTTAGATTGAAAGATGTGAGTGTTGCTGAGGCTCTTGATACAAATTCCACTAGGTCTTTAATAAATGACCTACTAAGAATACCCAAGAATCTCAACCAAAAATTGATGTTCATGGTTATTGAGACCAGGACTAACCAGAGCTCTGTTGGCCCCTTTGGTTTTTGAATAGGAGATGGAGTAGTGTAAGAAAATGGGAAGATACTCATCTTTGGAGGAAGAGGTGGGTGGAGAGAACAGAGCTTGTCCAGATTAGGTACTAGAAGTTTCTGGAAAGCTTCTGAAAAGACGATGGTGTAGGCTAAGGACCACGCAGTTCTTCCTTACATGTCATCTCACCCAAGATAAGTCATTGATGTGAGTCACTGGTAATCCAGTGCCATATTCTTTGGTTGCCTCTTGGATTGTAACTCCTTTGAGAGTCAGAGAAAGTATCTAGGTTATTTAAATCCCCCTGCATATTTATTTATTTATTTATTGGTACTGAGGCCCAGGGTCTTCACACTGAGCTATATCCTCAGCCTATTTTTAGATTTGATTTTGAGACAGGGCTCAGACTTGTGATCCTCCTGCCTCCGTCTCCCTCGGATGTCATAGACGTGGCTAGACATGAAGCAGGTGTTTGCTCAAGGACACATTCAGCTCCTTAAGGGCAGGATCAATGTTTGTCATGAGCATTCCGTCTGTCCCTAGTGTTCAGTGCGGCTCCAACCATGTAGTGGATTGGCATTTATTAAAAGTGGTTTAATGAAACAGAATGCATTTGGGTAGTGCATTTTAGTAGACCAGTCAGTCGATACACTCAGTTAAGTACTTTGGGATGGATAAAAAGCCACTAAATCTGGCCGAATTGCCCAGTGTCTTCTTTTCCTACCCTCCAGTGCCCTTCTCTGCTTCCCCCAGAGAGCTGAAAAATGAACCTCCAGACCAGAGAATAACACAATGCACATGTCTCTTGTCATGAACTGTCTTCCAGGCAAACAGAGATGAGGGCATCTGGCCTTTAACGGCTTCTCTAACGAGCCAGCAGATTTGCTGAAGGGTCCTCCTCAGCAAAGATGATGAGCTGGCCTGTGAGTCAGAGAAGCAGCCCCATCCCAGCCTGTTCCTCTGGTAGCTCGTGCTAAGCAGCGTGGCTCCCCAGGACCTACTGCAGGCTTCTGCAGTGATTTTCTCTCCCTGCTGCAGAGAGCTTCTGACTTCCCTTGGGGTGAGCTGGGTTGCCGGCAGGCAGAGGCTCGGGTTGCCTTCCCTGGCCCTGCCACGCGTCCCTGGCACCACGGGCGCCTTGTGTGCACCATGGCAACTGGACGGTGTGCAAGCTCTGCATTCCCGTTATCTTTTGTTGGTTATCTAACAGGGAATCTTCTCCGTGTCTCTATTTTCTCAGCTGATCAATGACATTGTAGAATCCTTTTTGTCTGTGTCTTGCTTCTCTTGCATTTGAAAAACAGATTTGTGAAAAGTGGTTATGAATTCCAAATGGAAATGGAAGTCACTTGGGCACTGACTGATTTAAAATTTGGAATCTAAGAGGGTTTTTTTTTTTTGGGACAGTCTATAGAAAAGGATTAATTTAAACCCTGTCAGTTCTTCCTTTTTATGTAGAGAAATCAATTCTGACTTGAAATGTAGCCAAGCTTCTAATCCACTTGTGTTAGTTAGGGCAGGCTGGATAAAGTTCAGTAACAAATAACTGCCAAGCGTTAGTGGCTTTATTGTGACACAGATTCCTTTTTGTCAGGCTGTTTGTCCATTGTGGGTCATCAAATGTCTCTGTTCCATAAGACCACTCAAGGATGCAGTAAGACAGTGCCATTAGTAATATTGTGGTTGCCAGGGCAGAAGGACGGACAAAAGTGGCTTACTACGTTCTATAGGCTTCAGCCTCAAAGCAACAGCATTGGCCAGAACTAACTACAGAGTTACCTGGGAGGTACAGGAAGCAGATGAAATATATTTCTGAGTACAACTATTTCTGCCAGGGGTGGGAGGAGGGCATTTTGCTTTTATTGAACTTTGATCTTCAGGGCCTAGTGGGCTATCGGACACATACTAGTCATTAGATCAGTGGTTATTGAAGAATTGCATAAATGAATGCCAGGATGGGGTCAACAAATGTTGATCACAGAATTCTGTAGAGCCAGGGAAGAATGGACTCTTCCGTGTGTGGCATGTGACATTTCGATGATCGTGAGAACCCTAGGGCTGGGCCAGCTAGTCAGGTCTAGGGTTAGTGGTGTTCTGTTCCGCTTTGCTCCACTGGGCCTTTCTTGAAAGGAGCAGTCTTAGGTTGGGACACACCTATACTTTCATGGGCAAAGATCAGTGAGAACTGGCCTCTTGTCTCTGTCCCTGTGCCTGTGTCCCAGCTCCCTTTCCATGGATTTCTTTAGATTCAGTGCTGAGGTGACTTTCTGTTAAAGTCATCCAGGACAGCATTCTGCTCACAGCTCCTCTGGGGCTCAACATTCACATTTCGAAGCATCATGGTCCAGTGGAAAGGATGTGGGCAGCAAACGGGAGTGCTGGGTTTGAATCTTCATGGCTGCAGAGTCATTTCTGCGAGGCTTTGGGCAGGTTCCGTGCCTGCGGCCCTGGGGCCTTCCCCTGGAAAATAGAGAAATAATCCAGCCTCGCTTGGTTGTTCAGATGACTGGATGAGACAAGCAACCCAGTGGGCGGGGAAAGTCACTCTAGAGCCATCCAGCAATCGCTCTGTGCTTACTGGCTCTCCTACCACTTGGGTGACATGTTATTCACCTGGACATTGGTGGCCCCTGAAGGACCAGCAGGAGAACCTGATCATAACGTTAGTCTGTTTTTATACTTAATTATCCACAACTGATGGTACCTCAAAAAACAGGTTTTTTGAGGTCTGAGTTCATATAGCATCATACAGTTTCAATGTGAACAATGCAGGGGCATTTTCACAGTGTTCTGGGACCACCACACCTATCTAGGTCCAAAATGTTTTCATTATCCCTAAAATACAAGCCTGTACCCATGAAATCATTGGTCTGTATTTCCCTTTCTCCCAGGGCTCCTTCCTCCAGGACTCATCTGACTTCTAGGTCTATGAATTTCCTTATCATAGATATTGCATATAAATGAAATAGTGACTTTTGTGTGTGGCTTCTTTTACTTAGCATAGAGTTTTCAAGATTCATCCATGTAGTATCATAATCACTATAGCATTCCTTTTTATGGCCAAGTAATATTCCATTGTGTGGATTTATCACAATTTTTTTGTTCACCTCTCAGTTGATGAATATTTAGATTATTTCCTTTTTGGGTTTGGCTGGAAATATTGGGATAAAATCCAGGGACATTTTATCATTGAGCTCTATCCTTAGTCCTTTTATATTTCATTTTGCGACATGGTCTCACTAAGTTGTCCAGGTTGGCTTCAAACTGAGTAGCTGGGACTACAGGTATGTACCAGCATGCCTGGCTATTTCCACCTTTTGACTCTTGTTAATTGTGAGGCTGTGAATGATTTTTGGAGCCACAAAAATCACTGAGACAAACTCAGGACCGGGTGCTGGGGACATGCCAGCTTATATGGGAGTCCCCTCTGCAGGACTCACATAGAAAGAGTGCGTGCTTCCTTTAAGACGTGTTTCGATGGCATCACGTGGGGAGAGAGTCTCTTTAGGCCCCTCTCAGACCCACCTCTCAAAAGCCCACCCTGAGGTTGCTTAAGAAATTACTTGGTAATTGAAGCAATAACTTTCAAGACCAAAATATATATTTTTCTCCTCCATAGAGCACAGAGCCCATAACTCCTGTGATGCTTTTAGCTGTTCTTGGGAATAAGCCGATGCTCTCTGCTTCCTGCCCGCTGCATGCAGCTGGGGAGGAAAAAGAGAAGTCGCCCAGTGGGAATCGTAACCCAGAAAGAAAGGAATGCTCCTTCTCTAAGTTCTCAAAACGTTAACCCCGGAAAAGTGCAAATCAAACCAATCATCCTTGGCCTCAGGAGTTACGAGAGTCCTTGCCCACCCTGTGCTGCTAGCATTGGCTCAACCCTGCAGCCGGAAAGCACTCCCAACAAGCTCATTCTGTCAGCATCCGGGCAGGCCCTCATTTGCATTCCAGTAGAGTGCGTGTGCGTGTGTGTGTGTGTCTGTACGCACACGCACGCGCACGCGCACACACACAGGCGGGAGCGTCATTTCTTCCAGAAATACCAATTCTCCTCATTCTTTCCCCCTTCTAAACAGATCCAAGTGATTCCCCCCTGACTGAAGTAAAAAAAGAACATAAATATTTTAGTGTTTCATAAAACTGGCAACCTTAGAGGCTACTTTCAGAGTCACTTGAATAACAGCGAACATTTCCCGCACATTCTAATCAATTAACTATCTGGGGTAATTTTTCAAGGGAGCAGAAGGGTTCGACTCCAGCCTAGTATACCTGCTGTCATTTCTGTCACTATGGACTGGGAGAATTCACCTGGAAAGGGAAAGGAAGGCCTCTCTTGCCCTGGACACAATACATTGAGCGTGTTTGTGCGAGAGACACAGCAGTGGCGCAGGAGTAGGGCTTTGCTTGTGCTCCTGTGGGGGACAAGCCCAGGACGGGCGCTTTCCCCAGGGTGGAGAAACACCAGGATGCTGTGTTTCCCCACCAGTAGAATGAACGTATACAAATGCGAACTTCCATGGCCCCAGCAGTTTGGCTAAGCAGATACTTGGCAGAGTCTAATTTCATGTAGCATTAAAAAAAAATTTTAAAAAGAAAGAGATGAAACCTTTCCGGGGCTCCTTCTACTAAAGGCCACCTGGAAGAACTTGAAAAGCTTAACGATGCCCCGAAAGGTTGCGGTGGAGAGAAAGTACCAGCATCAGCAAATATAGGGGGGTGGGGCTATGGCAGGGAGAGACTTGAGAAAAGGGGGCTCGTGTGTCTCCGGCAGCCATTTCTGCTGGGGTGACACATGCCTGGCTCCCTGGGGGAACTCCCGGACGATGAGTTTGCCTCCAGATTTTAAAGTGTGGCTGTGAGTTGGTAGCCTCCCAAGATTTTTATATCAGCCTCTTGCACCTGAGAGGCGCTAAGGGCCACTGGCTGCTCCTTCTTCTCTGTGGGACTCTTCCATGGGAGCCAGGCAGGGAACCGGAACGGGCTGGCTGTGAGGAGACCTTCCTTGCTCGGGATCTGCATGGTTGAGATGCTCGCACTTGCCTGGCCAGGGCTCCTGGGCCACAGGAGAGGGCTCACACTGTGGGGCGTGAGGACCACCTGAACAACAGAGATGTACCTGTGGAAGAGGGTTGGAGGCACAAATAGTCTTTGGCCCTTATCTCAAAGGGCATATAAATGAACAGCAGAAGACGGGAGAAGGGAGAGTGTTTCATGGGTCCTTGCCCCAAAGGCAACTGAAGCCTTGCATCTGAACGCGGGATCAGGACCAGGGACCCAGGCTGAAGTCCCCCTTATGCTGAGATGCCTCCTCGCTGGCCCAAGATGATAAATGTGGTCACAGGGCCATAAATATCCCGAGTGGGGAGAAGATGGACAGGGAGAAGTCATTAGCAGTGACAAAGAGTCTCCGCAGCTGAGCACTGCTGCCTAGAGATGATTGCCAAGGTTAAAGCTGCCGCTGAGTGAGAGGAACGGGCGGGGCTGGGCTCAGAGCCGCTCTGTGGAGATGGCAGGGGGCCCTGGCCCTCTGCCCGCCCGCGCCCACCCGCACCCACCCATCCCCACCAGGGAGGCTGCTTGGTCCCGCTCTGCACTCACACTGGAGCCCTGCAGGACATTTGGACGCTGGTAACTGAGATCTCACATCCGGCCACACTTCTGCACTTAAGTCCAGCGGCGGTCAGGAAAGCGCTCACGTTTTCGTGGGAAATAGCATCTCGCTTAACTGGCTTTATTATGGTGCTGTGCTCTGTATATTACATATGATCGCTGGCAAACCTAGCAGCCAGTTTCACCGCGGCAGACGCCATGGCACACGCCCGGGCTCCTCTACCATCTTGTTTCTGTTTTGACATCAAAGAAAATCAAAGAAAGAGAGGGAAACGTTCTGTTCACCACGAGATCACAAATTTCCCCTCTGTTACCTAGGGAAGAAACGAAAAGTGAAGGAAATTCAAGACAATGCAGGGTAGGGTGATACATTTGGTACCTACACACCCAGGCATCCACCCGTATGTTTTTTGAAAATTGAAACTAAAATTATGGAGGCGATGCTTTATTTGATTCTCTGTTTATGGGAAATTCATTTTATTTGACTTTTTTATTTGTAATAGCATCTACGCAGCAGAGCAGAGTTTCCAAGGTGTTCCCTTACGGTCTCATTCTTCTAAATTATTAATGCCGCGCTGTTGATATATTGTCAGCCTTGTGCATACATCCTATGAAAATGAGTTTTACAGTAGGTTGGGATTTATAACAAAGCTTGACATATGCAGCTAATTCACCTACACAGTCCTGTCAGTTTTAGGTTCATAAATAATTGATACTCGGGGCTTGAAGTTCAGCTCCTGTTAGTCCTTCAGCTGTTAAATTCCAGCAGCATAATGGATGAATATTTGTTTATAATTTCTGTACATGGTCCCGATGTCAGCTCCCTCGTTTCATTTGCATAGGTAGATTGAGATGTTGGAAGTGTAATGAGCGCGTGAAGATGACGAATTGTTTGCCGGGATGCTGGTGCGGTTCTGTAAATGTTTGATTAGTTCTGAATGGATTACTGTTAGATTATCTGGTTCAGAGGTTAACGTGAGCAGCTCTTTGCTCCCAGAGCTTTTGTGATCCCTTGCTGACAGATTTTAAAATTCATACCGCGAGATCGGAGCTGCAAAAGTGAGGGGGTGTTCTCGGCAACAGATGTTTCGTAATTAAGCATACGGTTTCCCTGTTTGGGAGAGCCGGAGGAATTTCAAACTGGCTCGATCTGTTCAGTTGGAGGAGACGAAAGAAAATCCTCTTCCTCCCGGCCCAGGTGCTGTTGGTGGCTTGATTCCCAAGGACAGTCATTGGGAGAAGGAACCGCACCGGGAGAGCCGGGGAGGAGGACGGGATCAGGGGCTAAGTGAGGAGGGCAGGTTCTTTGATTTCCTCACTGCGGAAATCGTGAACTTGACCTTCAGATCACGGTGGAAGAAGCAGATTGGCTGGAGAGCAGTAGGTGAACGTGCCCAGGCTGGGGGTAAGGCCAGTCTAGCCGCTCCCAAAGTCTGGAGAGACAGAGGGCTCCGGCGATCCCCGTGGCACGACACCCAAGAGAGGTAACACGGGCTGACAGCGGCGCCCGGGAGACAGCCGCAGCCTGGAGAGGCGTCGGGACTGTCACCCGCAGGCAGTTTGTCCAAAACCAAGGGAGAGCCGGGAGTCCGGCCTGTCACCCTGCTCGGTGGTGGGCCCGCGGCCTTCCCTGAGCCCCGCAAGGCTGGGCCCTTGAGCCAGCTGGGGCCTGCACCTGCCCAGCACCCGTCCACCCCGCCTGGCTCAGCCTGGCCCGGCCCGACCCGTGTCCCTCGGCGGCGGCTCTTCCTGGCGCCCCTCGCTCCCCTGCGCCAGATCAGAAAATGGGCCTTAATGAAAAGATTGAGTGCTCGCAGCTAAACAGAACTGAGTTCCGGCGCTCCCTTGAACTATATTTTTCCAGCCACATCCCGTTCCTTAGCTTGTCTGGCAATCATGTTAGTGATTATATGGGTAATGAAACACGTGCTGTTTTTGTCTGAGCCTCTGATTAATCTGCCTTCTCTTTAGCCTTGATTTATGGCGCTCAACTCTGGAGGTGAACGCCAGCCCATCGGTTCCTAGCTTATTACGGGCGCGGGGGCCGCGCCATGCCTCCGAGGCTTGAATCGCTTCTTGACAGCCAGGCTTCTTGCTACACTCCCTCCAATCTGTTTTGGTTCCTGGTGTGACCTTTCATACAGTAAAATGCATTAGTTGAATAGCACAGTCTCATTAAAAGAGTGAATTAACCGAAGAGTCTTTTTAACTAAATGACAGCCGAAGGACTGAGCGCTAATAGCCACGAGCACTTGGAAACTTAACTCATGAATCAGCCCTGTTAATACTGCCGCATGCCCGGAGCGCTGAGGGGACCGCGCTCTCTGCCGGCTCTCGTAAGAAGAAAAGCTCATTACTTTCCTCCTGATGGGAGAGAAAGAGTGAGCGAGCAATAATAAAGCTTGAATTTTTCAATACTGTTAAAAATGGGGCTGACAGATTGCCGACAGTAGGAGCAACGGACCCGGCCTGCGTCCGGAGCCGCTGAATTAGCAATACCATATATCATGCGATCTAATTAAATCAACCGGGAGAATGAAATTAGTTTTCTGTGAGTGAAATGGCCTCTGAAAGAGCTCTATTAAATGAACTGGAGAGCATTAATTAAATAATTCACAGTGAGGGATTTTGCATTTATACAAAAATTGTGCACTTAATTGTCCATGCTGTATTACAGATCTGGGCTTATGTTAACAATGTGTCGAAAGCACTCTTACTGGAGCACATCAGGAATGGTTTTAACACGAGCGCAGCCCGAGAAGTTTCATGGGTTAGACCAAGGAACTCAAGGAGAGGCATTCGGGGATACCTAGACCTTGGGCGTCGTTTGGCAAGGTGTCTTTTCACTGGGGGATGTCGGCTTCTGGGGACTTCTGCAGGGTGTTGTGGTGTTCGTTGCCGGAAATGATCCGAGTGTTTGGGTTACCAACTGTTGGGAGTATCCTGGTTGACATCCGGTTGTTTTGGAATTTGGTATCTGTATGATAAATTTTGATATCTGTAGATATTCATCTGGGAGAACTAATTTTCTCTTTCTTTCTGAATGCAGTAGCCAGTGATGCAGACGCACTCACACAGGGCTAAGTGTATTGGGTGCTCTGGAGAGAAACGTGAATTTAGATACAATACGTTAGAGACATCCAGCACCATTCTTAAAATCATGGATCTTGGGGTGAAAAGAGATTGTAAAAATTTAATTCGAACCTCCCTCTTACCAGGGAATGGCCTGAGTCTCCTCTAGAAATTCCCTGGGAAGGTGCAGAGCTGAGGGACTGGCTCTCGCAGGAGGACAGGAGGCCCAGCTGTCACTGGGGCAGCCTGGCAGGATGGTGCAGAGACAGCCCAGGCTCTGGAGGGGATTCCCGGGCTTGAGTCCTGCCTCCGCACTTACCAGCTGTGTGATCGTGGCCAAGGAGCTGACCTCTTTTGTACCACAATTTCCTCGTCTACTTACAGGAGTCTAAAAATAATACTTAGCTCGTAGCGTTGTTAGGAGGGTTAATTAATTTAATATATGGACAGCACTTGGAACAGTGTCCAGCACAGAAACCCTCGAATGTTATTGTTATTATTATCATTATCATTAGGCTCTTACGCAGCCTCTCCTTCTCCACTCCTATTTTGATTTTTTTGGACCAGTAGTAGCCTGGGTTTTAAAAACCTAATTTATAATTTTCTTCTTTGCTCTTACCATTTCTTTTCACTGCATAGAGAATATAGTTGGGCTTTGTTTTCAATTTAAGGTTTTTTTTTTAAAGCTTTGAATATCCTTCTTTGGAGCCGATGTTTGTCACCTGTGTACAAATATGTCAGGTTGGCCGTGTGTTGGGGGATAGAGTCTCTGTCTTCAAGGAACTTTCATCCTCGTTTTCCTCTTAACAGTAGTAAACTCAGATGATTTGTATAAACTCTTAAATGGTAAAAAAATTTTTAAAAAGACAACAGCAGGAAAAGAAATTTTTGCACACTATCTGAGTAGCAAAACGAGGTCCAGCTGTCCCTTGATGACTGTGGGAAGATCCCAGCCATGGCCCTTGCAGAAAACGCTCCAGTGTTTGTGTGTGACCTCTACACACCTTCTCCGATATTTAAAATCACGTCTAGGTTACTTGTAATCCAGAGTTCAGTGCAAGTGTTATATGAGCACTTGCCACACTGCACTGTTTGAAGAAGAGAGATAAGAAATAAAGGTTTGTGCATGTTTAGTAGAGACAAATTATTTTTTTTCAGAAGATTTTCAGTCTAAGGTTGGATCAGTCTGTGGTTACAGAAGCGTCAAATTTGGAGGGGTTCCATAGATCCACATGGCACCTACTAAAACATTAGAAATAAAAAAAAAGAACCTTCCAAATGGCTCAGTGAATCTTAGAGTACACCTTCTCTGAGACTTTTTTCTTTCTTTATGATACTGGGCATTGAACCAGGGTCTCTGCACTGAGCTATATCCCCAACCCTCTTTTACTTTAATTTTTATTTTGATACTAAGGTCTCACTAAGTCAACAAGTTACATAGGGTAGACTCAAATTTGCAGTTCTCCTGCCTCAGCTTCCCAGAATGCTGGGATTACAGGTATGCATCACTGTGCCTACCTGCGTAGCTCCTTCTTCCCAAATCCCCCAACTTTTTCTCCTTCTCCTCTTCTTCCTCCTGTTCTTCCTCCTCCTCCTCCTTTTTATTCTTCTTCATTATCATCATAATACTGGAGCTCCATATTTTTTTGTCTGTGACTTTTCACTGTCAATCTGTTACGTTACTAAGATATAATTTTAACTTCCCCAGGACTGATAGTATCCACAACCAACAGTATCCAACAATGTATGAATCAATAGAATGACTTTATTGACTTTTTTTGGATAAAACTGAGCCCAGGGTCTCTGCACGCTACATAAGCGGTTCTACTATTGATCTATATTCCTGCCTTCATGATTTCTTGAATTTTGAGATAGGTTCCTTACTTTGTTCAGGATGGCCTCAGACTTGTAATCCTCCTGCCTCAGCTTCTCAAGTAGCTGTTGTTTAAGATTGTAAATCAGTTTGTTCATTCCTAGAGGATTTACTTTAATACCCTTATTTTTATTACATGCTTTTATCAAATTGTTTTAGAGATACTTAGGAGTAGCCACGCCTTCATTAAAAGTTGAGATTTTCAATTTTTGCTGGGGACTTTGATTACAAGGGGCTTCAAACATTGACATTTTGAGCTCCTGTCATATTCACAGATCCTGTTATTCTAAAAGAAATAAAATGGAATTCCCAGGCCATCAGTTGTCCTTCTTAAAAGAAAAAACTCAGCACTACCTACTTGACAAAGAAGAAACATCCACCAGAAAGATCTGGTGGGATGGACCCTGGGGGGGTAGAAATTAAGAGTAAAGAGGAAGGCTATGAGAAACTGCGGCGCTTGAGAGGCTGCTGAGTTGGGAGAGCTGAGGCAGTGAGTGTTAGGAAGCCCCCTACGGGCAGTGATGCAGAGCCCCTCTGTGTCAAATAAAGGTCGCAGTCACTTTGGGTGGTTGGATCAGCTTCTTTGACGTTTCTGAGATTGGTCTATTTGTATCCCTAAACTTTATGGGGTTACATACACTTTTTTTGTGGATAAGGTAAATGAGAAGCCCGATCTATGTGCTGATCTCTCGCCACTCAGCACAGCATGCTGCGTGATGCAGGCACAGAGGAGCTCACCCAGCAGTGCTGTGCCTAGGGGTGCTGATCCTGCACGGTAGACTCTGTGAGAATATGAGTTAAGAGTGAATGAATAGCAGGTTGTGCTAGTGTGTGCCTGGAATCCAAGTCACACTGTAGGCTGAGGCAGGAGGACCGTGAATTTAAGGCCAGCCGGGGCAACTTAGTGAAATGCTGCCTAAAAATAAAATTTAAAAATGGCTGGGGATATGTCTACGGGGTTTGATCCCCAGTATGAAAAAATGAATGTATAGTTGAATGTTTAATAGGGAACTTAATGCTTACTCAGGACCTAAAGCATGTTTGCAATTAACTCTAACAAAGAAATACTAATAATGACAACACCAATGGCCAGGCTTACCAGGCTGTTACTGTTACACAGGTAAACACTGTCTGTGTTCCATAGAATGTACCATACATTCAGGTAAAGCAAAAGGCACTGTGAGTATTTAGAGGAAAAATATGACCTTTCTATGAGGGATGGTGGGATGACAGAGAAACTGAGGACTGGTGGTCCATGGATGACATGTGTGGGGTTCCACAGATCTGCATGACATGGCTGGTCCTGCCTTCTGTGATCAGGGATGCAAGTCTGATGACAAAGGAAGGTGAGAGTCATGGATGAGCCTGTCTAGCACAGGAGCTTTCAGGGTGGCCTGCGGAGGGTGCTCGGAAAGCCCAGAGTGAGGAAGAAAGTGGTGTCAGAAAGGGGTGGGGCTGGAGCAACTGGAGAAGGGTGCGTAGGGCACAGACAGGGAGCAAGGGAGGTAGGTGGTATCACAGGGTGGGCCAGGTGGGATGGAGAGGAGACAGTTTGTCCTGGACAGAGAGTAAGAAGGCCAGACTGACAGAGTGGAGATTTGGGCCAGGTGGAGGGACGGGGAGGGACCAGAGACACCAGGATGAGGAGCAGGGTTCATGTTAGTGTGTAGGGCCTGGGCCGTGCCAAGAGCTTCTGTCACTGCTGGGTCACGGAGAACCTCACCTTCCTGCCATCCAAAGGGACAGGGCACTGGGAAGAAATCTTTCAGGAAAGTAGTAGCAGTAGCCATACTCAAGACAAACCAGAGGAGTGAAGCTTGGGAGTGGCATTGCAGGTACCCAGGCCCGAGGCTGGCATGTACCCAGGTGCCAGGGACCTGGAGGAAATGTTGAATGTCCAATGTCCCCTCCCTTTCTGAGAGAGGGACCTTGTTCTGATCAGTAGCAGCTTTTCCGTTATGAGAGTAGGCGGAGTCTCGAAAAGCCGCAGTGCTCAAATACGATCGCCAGCTCCAGGGCTTCAGCTTCCAGAGATGAAGACTGGGAAGAAATATGCAGTTCCTTCTCTTTAATATTGATCATTTCCGAGAATCAAGGGCTCAGATCCCCCTTTTCTGTGGAGCAGGAGGGAAGGGAAGTGCGGAGCTGGGGATCTAGGCCTGCACCTCATTGTGCTGGTCCCGCCCTTTGGGTCTGGCCCATTCACCCACAGGCGTGGGACCCAGTCTCCACCAGGCTGTGTTCCAGAAGCAGGGAAAAGGGAGGGAGGGCGTTGATGGCAAGCAACCGTCGGGTTCTTGGCTGGCAGACTGCCCCATCCCTGGACCACGCACCAGCCAAGGGCCTAGTTTCCTTCAGCAAGGAAGGCAAGAGTGCCATGGCCAGTTGGTATCTTGGCTCTGTGACTTCCTGCTGCTGGCTTGGATAGCACTGGAGGTTTCCTCTGTGGATTGTGTGGTGAGGAGGCATTGGGGGCCATAATGGGTGAACAGGGTGAGCCCCTGCCCCGCCTCACTCTGAGGATGCTGGGACTCCAAGCTGGTAGTCCTTTGAGTCTCATGGTCATACTCTCAGCAGACTGAACCTATCATTTAGGAAAGCCTGACTGTGCCCTGTGTCCATATCATGATAAGAGGACGCCCCACAGTAGGGAAAAACCTGTTCCCAAGCTGTGAGTGAAACATGATCTTGCAAGCCCTGGTCTGGGCACATCCCAGTCAAGTAGCAGGTCATTCTTGATGTATACGTTTGGGTTCTTTCAAAAGGCAGACTTTACAGAAATTATAACAAAAAGGATCTATCTATTCAGAAGGCTTGCAAATCCAAGGATAGAGATAGTCCAAGATGGCGGCCTGCACATGGGAGAGCTGGAGTGTCCGATGGCTGCTCAGCCACCAAGTAGAACTCCCTTCCAGGACTGCTGGACAGCCAGTGAGAATCTTGGTTGTTCAAAGAACAATGGCAAAGACCAGAGCCTGAAGATAGGTGACTGAAGATCAGCAACGGGCAGACAGGCGCAAGTCGAGACTGGAGTGAATCTGTGATGAAGATCTGTGGTGTATAGCAAGTTGGTATCTGTAGACAATTGCGAAGGCGAGAGCTTTCCCAGAGGAAGACGCTGTGACAATCTTCCTTCTTCCTACCTTTTATACCATTTGAGTTCCAGTTGGGCCCCCCACAGTGGTTGGATGGGTGCTCTTCTCTCATTGGCTGGCCCACAAGTCACTCACACTCTAATTCAGGCTGGTTCCCAATTGCCTAATCTAGGCGTGGTTCGTTCATACTTCTAATCTAGGCATGGTTCCTGATTGCCTCAAGTTGACACAATCTCTCCAAGGGTCACAGTCACACTCCAGCACTGGCTCAAGTTAGCAGCCTCCGGCAGCAGCAGCAGCCTGCCCTGTGCCTGAGCCCTCCCAGCCCCAGAGCAGCTGGAGGGGCTTTTCCTGCATGCAGAGCTCACCTTATCCAGCGCTCAGCCCACGTGAGCCCGCAGGGAAGGTAGGCGCCTCAAATCAGCCAATCATTTGCACCATTGCCTTTAATACTAGTCATATTTAGTTTATTCATAAAGGCCCGTCTCACACGAGAGAATTCTTCCCATAATCGGGACAATTGTATGCTAGTTTCCATCTGAAATATGTCATCTGTCTCCCTCTCAGGTGATCAGTGGAAATTCGAGTGCTCTCCTGTTTGCTGAGTTGGGAAGAGGGCCTTTCTTTGGTTCCCTGACTCAAAGAAGCCTGATCCCATCTGGGGCATAAGCACTGCCCAGGTAGCCCCTGTGGCCCCAGAGAGGCTTCACTGGACACAGCAGCCCCCCAGAAGAAGGCCTCCCTTGAGGTCATGGGTGGTAGACTGGATGAACCTGAGGACGAGGCATTTCAAACTTACTTTTCACAGCTGAGGACTGAGACCCAGAGGGCCAGCTCAGCAAGTTGGTGAGGGCTAAAGATAAACATTCCTCTCCCATTCAGGGGCCCCTCATATGCGCTTCTGTGGATAACCTGCCACCAATACTCCTAAAAGTCACCTCAATAAAGTCAGTTGCTCACCAAATAGCACTTTGATACCATTGCTTCTTTGGCCTTCCTGTTGTGCTCTGTCTGGGATGAGCAGATGCTGGTGTTCACGTCTCTTCAAGAAAAGGCGTTTCCATGACACGTGGCCAGTGCTCTCAGTGCAGCGCCTGAGTTGTCAACAGTGACACTATAAAGAACTTCTGTGCTTTTGGGGTTTACACAGATAATGGAAGCTCAGGCGAAATGAAATTGCTTGTCTGGGCTCATGAAGCCAAGAAATGACACCAACATGCAAACTCATTTTGCCTTAACATTTTCCAGAATATTACTGTGAACACTGCAGTGTAATACTTTCCAGACTTTTCCTAATCTCCTTGTGTGACGTGAGATTGTGTTCTATATGTTGATTTATAGCTTGCCTTTGCACTGAACGACCAGGAGCTCCTCAAACAGCTTAGCCTCAGGATCCTTCTTCACCATTCTTAATGGCTGCCGAAGGCTCCATCTTTTTAAAAACGTATGCTTACTTGCGCAATTCTTTCCTGTGGGTCTGTCATATCTCTGAAAGTCGTTAAGCTGAATCATTAGTGCCTTGGAGAATCTCAATTTTTCTCATCTGCACTCATGTGGGGAATGTCTCTGCTAATGACTGGCCCAAGAACACCTGGATTTTTGAAATAGTAACTGGTGTTGAGTGGGCAGAGAAAGGGCCTATAAAATACAAGCATGTAGTTGGGCATGGTGGTGCACATCTGTAATTCTGTACTCTGGGAGGCTGAGGCAGAAGAATCACAATTTTGAGCCCAGTTTGGGCAACTTATCAAGGTCCTGTCTCAAAATAAAAATAAAAAAGAGCCAGTGATATAGCTCACTGTGAAAGCCCTGGGTT